>PVJH01002696.1:0-161044 GCA_004026705.1 Nesogale talazaci | reverse complement strand
GGCCTCTGTAGGTTTCCAAGACTGGAACTTTTTAGTATTCCTTGAGATGCTTCTGTCTTTCCCCCAGGATACAAGACTGTCACTTTTTAGAGGAGTCGGAAACGTCAACTTTCTCCCATGAAATGACTGGTGGTTTCAAACTGCTGAGTTTGCAGTTTCTGGGTGCAACACATAACCATTGTACCACCAGGGCTCCTCTTGCCTTGCTAGAATCTATCTGTACTTCACTCTTTGAGAGGTTTTGCTCCCACCCACCAAGAAGAGTTTGTTTTGACCATTCCACATTAATCTTTATACTTCTCAGATAGGGACCATATAGGTTTTGGTTCTCATTTGATATTACTGATGCCAGGTGATGTTTCCTACTTTTATGTCACTTTTAAAGCAACACTGCTGAAGAATGGCATTACTAGATATTGTTTAAAGTGACTCTGTAGATAGAGGCTAACATAGTGTGGATTTAACAAAGTCTAGCTACAGTAGACTATCTCAGAGTATGGCTTACTCCGATACTAGCCACTTGCTTAAGCAACACTAGGTCTTTCACGCCTATTTTTACAACGCTGTCATAAAAAATTAAAAAAAACATTACCCAACCTTCATATCAGGGGCTACCTGAAGAAATAAGCATTCACAATGGACTTCAAAGCAGTGACAATGACAGACATGAATACCAATGTTTCATGCAACATTGTTCACAATATAGTAATCGGAAATTGAAAACATTGTACATGTCCAACAACAGGTGAATGGATTAAAAAAAAACATATACATACAATGGGATATTACTCAGTGAGAAAGTGAACAGAAGTCCTGAAACAGCATACAACATGGATGAAGTAGGAGTGAAATTAGTTCATCACAAAAGAAGAACTATCGCATGACAAATATTACATTGTATATGAAGAGATAGTAATAGACACATGTTTAGAGACCAAAGTTGATTAGTGGTTACCATGGGCAGAATGAAGGAGTAAAGGAAGAGTTATTGCTTATGAAGCACAGAGTTTCTGCTATGGTGGTGGAAAATTGACCATGAGTAATGGCTGCGCACCCCGTTGTGTCATTGATATCACTAGGTTGCTACATTTATAAAAACTTAAATTGGGGGGCGTAAGTGGTTGAGTGCAGGACTGCAGTCCGCGGGCTTGACAGTTCAAATCCAGCGGCTGCTCTCAGGGGCAGCACTGGGTAGTTCCCACGACCACCAGAGGCAGTGATGCCGCCCCCCCCCCAAAAAAAATTTATGACATTTCAAAAACTTAAATTGGGAAAGATAATTAAGATTCAAATGCATCGATTTTGATTGATCATTAATGCAATCATTATTTCCTGAATACTTTGTTCCTGGAACAGTCTCTGCAAGGCAAGGGTACACAAGCTTTACAATATAATGGAAAAGATATAGCAACTGCTGCCTAGTCAATGAATCACTTCAAAAGGTGACAGATGATCAAGAATCGACAATATTGAAGTAAGAGGTCTAAGTTTCGCAGAAATCATTAGCCAAAAACAGGCTTCAGAAATTGATGAAATGCCAACTGAAGTGTTTCAACAAGCTGGTGAAGCAATGGAAGCACTCATTAGTCTATACCAGGAGTGTCAAACTTGTGGCCTGCAGGTTATATGTGGCCCCTGAGGTCAATAAAATGTCATGGAATTATGTATACGGTGGTATTGCCTTGATTTCCCCTAAGCGCTATTTTCTTCATAACCTTTTCAATTTTCATTTTATTTCAGAGTATCGTGGTTCACAAAAAATTACCTTGGCAGCGGCAGATAGCCTGCAGGCCACCAGTTGAACAACCCTGGTCTAGGCCAAGAAATTTGAAAGACACTGACTCTCAACTGGAATGGTTTCTTGGGGTATTACGTGTTTGTATTCAAACAAGCAGCTATCTCAGTGAGATGTTAACTAAATCCACATTCAAGAAGCATACCAATCTGTGCGCTACAAAGATTATGATAACAAAATCCAAATATGATGAAGGGAAAGTATCGGAGTTTAAATTGTAAGCACCCAATTTGTAGAATGCTATGGAGGAGTGGAGGGAGGGAATGGAAGCCCAAAATTCATCGGCAGAATATCTTGTCAGATGAAGTCTTTGGAAAGATCCCCTCTAGCCACAGGCAAGAGACTCAAATAGCTTTATTCTCAGACAGTGATTATTGTCAAGTTGAGAACAGTGGATTAAATCATGGGATAATATGATACTTGGTCAGTTGCCCTCTGTCTTGCCCCAACATGAATTTGCTCTCCACTCAAATATTACTCATTTGTTCCATGCCAGAAGTTGTTTTTCTGGCGTTTTAAATCTTGTTGATGGTCTTTTCTTTCTTACCCTTAATTTTTATCTTTAGACTATTATTATTATTATTATTATTATTATTATTATTATTATCTTCTTTCCGCTCTGTTTTTATTGTTTCTGTGAGGTTTCCCAGTTTATGAAGCACAGAAGGAGTGGAGGCTTTGAGACAATAACTGAAGCAATGGTTTATCAGAGACAGAGTTGAGATAGGGAGGCTGAAGGGAATTGGGGAGCAAACAATGATTTGGGGATGAGGGAGGGAACACTAGAACTGATTGTGATGATGTATATATAACTCTTATAAAAAGCAATTCAGCTATGGAAGTGTATAATATGTGAATGTCATATTAAGAAAACTACTAAAAGAAAGAAAGAAAGAAACCAAAGTTGCCCAAGAGTTATCATGGGTAAAAGAAGAGTTGTTGCTTAGGGAGAAATTGAGTTTATAGTAATGGCAGTAGAAAAACTTGGGAAAGGATATCAATAGTGGTTGTACAACATGACAAATATAATAAACATTGTTAAATTGGAGACTGTTTTGTTGTGCATATTTCCGCCACCATTTAGAAAATTACACAAATAACAATGAGTACATAGAAAAAGAAAATGTTCTGACTTTGACCGTGGTAATGAATGTACACTTCTTCCTGATATGATTGAACTATTTAATTGTATGATATGTGGATGAAGCACCAATTACATTGTTTTTAAAAAGTGGAAGGCAGCTATCTGACCAATCAATTTTAAAACTCATACTTGTGTCCCTTTCAAAAAAAAAAAAGGAGACATAAGAAAATGCTGAGATGATCAAGCATTCGCTGTAACATCGCCAATGAAACTCACCGTCCCTGAGTGACTGCTGACTCCTGGGGACCCTGGTGTGTCTCTGAGACTGTTTACAGGAGTAGAAAGGCCAATGTCACTCCTAACGGACCGCTGGTGGTTTTGAACTGCCAACCATGAGGCTCGTGGCCCAACATGTCATCCTGCACCAGCAGGGCTCCTACTAATATCACATGCAGGAAGAATTTAGCTGATAGCAATTCAAAGAGGAGCTCCCGGAAATGTAAATCAGATTCAGAAGAGGACATGGCAAGAGGGATCTTATTGCTGATGTCAGATGGGTCGTGGCTGAAAGCAGAGAATACCAGAACAATGCTTCCTTTTTTTATATTCAATGGCATTCGACTTCGTGGAGGATAACAAACTATGGGTAGCATTACAAAGAATAGGAACCCCAACTCCAGTACCCCTAACAAAAACAGCAGCATGAAATGTTCAAGGAAAGAAAGGAGTAATATTTTTTTATAAAGAGTAAGCTTTTAAAATGGAAAACCGAAGTGGAGGGAGGATGTTTTGATAGTGATGATGGCAACAATGTGTGCAAATGTGGCCTGCATACAATTGATGTATGTATGGATTGCTATGGGAGTTGTATGAGCCCCCAATAAAATGATTCATTAAAAAAAAAAAAAGGAGTGGGAGGGCTGAGCCCTGGTGGTGAAGTGGTTGTGTGTGGGACTGCGGCCCACAGGGACGGAGGTTCAGTTCCAGTTCCACAGGAGCAAAGGTTGGGCCTCCTACTCCCACCACCAGAGGACAGTGATGCCCAAAAAACCAAAACAAAAAAAGGGAGGGGGAAAGAGGAGCTTATACCAAGGGCTCAAGTGGAAAATATTTGGAAATGAAAATGGCAACATGTGTACAATTAAGCTTGATACAGATGATGTACAATTATGCTTGATACAGATGATATATGGGATGTTATAAGAGCTGTAAGAGCCTCCAATAAAATCACTGAGAAAAAAATGGAAAGTCTTAACTCCTGCAGCTCAACAACAGACAAAGCCAACAAACAACAACCCATTGCCATTGCTTTAATTCTGACAAGGCAGAGTAGACTTGCTTCTCAGAGTTTCCAAGACTGTAAATTTTTACAGGACCAGAAAGTCTCATCTTTCTCCTTTAGAACTTTGGGAGGATTTGAACAGCTGACTCTGTAGTAAGTGGCCCAATGCTTACGCCACAGCACCACTATTTTTGAACATGGAAAATTATTTGAATAAAAATCTCCAAAGGAGATATAGCATTTGCCACTAAGCACACAAAGAGTTGTGTTCAACCTCAATAGAGAAATGCAAATCCAAGTCATAATGAGATACCACCCAGATACATCTGGGTGCACCGAGAGGGCCGTTAAAGGCCCCTGATGGGGCAAAGGTTGAAAAGTTTGCTGCCAAACAAAATGTGAGCAATTTACAACTACCAGGCATTCCATGGGAGAAAGATGAGACAGTCTCCTTCTGTAAATATCACAGCCTTGGAAACATTACGGGACACTTTTCAGCTGTCCTATAAAATCGGTAGGAGTCAGAATTGACTCAACGGCTTCCAGCAGCAGAATGGCTGTTCATAAGGGGGAAAAAAATTGAAAATAAGGGTTGGCCAATGTTTGGAGAAATTAGAACCTTCTTTCACTGTAAAATGGGGCAGCCACTTTGGTGTTTCCTTAAGTTAAGCAGAGAATTATCATATGTTCCAGGTATTGATATATAACCAAATGTTTACAGCAAAAGACTTGAAAGCAAGTACTCAAATAGGCACCTGTACACTCGCTTCCCTACAGCATTATGCACTATAGTTAAAAGTAGCAAGAACGCAAATACCCATTAACAGACACATGACTACTCACACAATGGAACATTATTGGGTCATCAATATAAATGAACTCATAATACATAATAGAACAGTTGGATTCTGATAGCAAAATGAGTGGAACGCAATAGAGACAAGAGAACAGATACAGGAGGAGCCAATTTAGATGAATGTACAGAACAGGCAAATGCACATGAACAAACATGTATTAGTGGTCTCCAGAATTTGGAGAGTTGTTGCTTAAAGGTCATTGAGCATCTATTGGGGTATTATTTTTAATGTTGAAAATGGATAGTGGTAATGGTTGCACAACATGATAATGATTGGTAAATAAATTCTTTAAATGGCAAAAAAAAATGTGTTTACATTTTGCCATACTACTTTTTTAAAGAAGAAAAGTCTTGGGAGCATTTTGAATCACATGAAGAGACTTGTGATCATTCCTGGGGATGGTTCGAGTTATAGTTTCCAGGCAGAGGCTGTGGAATCTGAAAGGAGGAGGGGAGCTTGACAAGGACCTCAGAGTTTGGTCCAATGAAAACTTCCAAAGACACTGCCACTCAAGGTGGGAGCCAAACTACCCTTAGTGACTCACAGGAAAGCTTGGCCTTCCCAGGTACATGTTATGGTAGTTCACAGTATCCATCTGATCACCCACTGTAAATCCATTTATACAGAACTGACCTGGTCCCATATGTGGCATATTGGAATTCCATAATGTTCATACCACTGACAGTACTTACCCATACATAAATATCATGAGTTCACCTACCCGGACCACATTCTGGTGACCCCTTTAAAAAATACATGTAACATCCATGTGGGAGCTTGGGCAGGATGGGAAGGAAGGGTGATGGTGTAGCAGGTGCTCCTTGTGCAGCCATTACATATCTGTCAGTGAAAGAGCTTGCTATCCTGCTGAACAAATCCAGCTGAGCTTTCAGACTAAGATGGACTACAAAGAAAGATTTGGCAGTCTACCTCCAGAAAAATCAATCTGCAAAGGCCCGTTACGTCATCATGATGTGCTCAAGGAAACTTCGCCATGGCAATCTGTCCTTGGTGACCTTCCAAAGACCTATAGTATAATATCCTCTATTCTTCCTTTTATCATGCTAATTCTTAGAAAATATGATAAGATCCTTCTTCCCCTTACCTTCACTCCCTGCTAATACCTGCCTGGGTGGCTGAGAAAAAAAAAATCTATTTAAAATCCATTATAGAACACCTGGTGGTGGGAAGATGGAGCCGGGAACAAGAAGGGAAGGTATTATGTGGGGATCATAGCCCTGGCTCCCCGTGCAAGTGGCAGACTCTCCAATTTGAAGTGGAAAGAGCACAAAACTGCCAGGCACACAACTCTACCGCTTACTAACCTAGCGACACTCCTGCTCCCAAACCTCATTTCCCCTGTCTTCAAATGAAATCATAATGACCTTCCAGCATCTCTCGCAGGATGCTCAGGAGGTTCAAATGAGTCAAAATCAGTGATGGCATGGTGAAAGCGCTCCAGTTCCTAGTGTCTTATCTCACACCTCTCTTCTCTACCTATACTGTTTGGTCCAGAGCTCGAGCCACAGAATTAGACTCACCTGAGTTGGAATCCTGCTCCGCCTGGATTGTACTAGCTGTCTGACCTTGGGTGAGTTTCATTGTCGAACCTTGGTGTTCTTCATCTATAAAATGGAGAGGGCTTGCCCTGAAAGATTTGCGGAAATTTAATGAGATCATAAATGCAGCACTCTGACAGTGTCTGGAAGAGCTGTCTCTCAATGGATGCCAGCTCCTATCATTAGCAGAGAGTGTCTGCTTTATCACCCAGGTATGGATAAAAATTGCATCTCCCCCCAATCCATGCTGAAATCCTAACCCCTATATCTATGGATGTGATCTTGTTTGGGAACAGGGGTTTCTTCCTTGGGCTAATTAGAGCCTGGGCTCTAAATCTAATCCCCTCTGAGTTGTGAACACAGCAGGTTGGACACAAATAGACACCATCAGAGGATCATTTATAAGCTAGGACACCTGGACAATAACATGACCCTGATTTGGATGGTTATCTTCCAAAAAAGAAAATGAACTTGTGTCCCTTAAGGCATGAGCTTGTAGCATGTCTTCTTCAGGGGCATTGGTGAACTAAGGAATTTCCAGAATGGAACAAGTGGTTAAGGAGTTCTACTACTCAAAGACTAAAGGTTCGAGCCCACACAGAAGCACTTTAAAGAAAGGCATAGAGCATTCCATTTGTGAAAAATCAGTCAATGACATTCTACTCTGATACATATGAATTCGAGTCATCTTAAAGGCAACTTAATAACACCCCCTAGTCTACAAGGTGGGAGATGGAAACTCATCAAGTATGTTTGGCAACACTATCACATATAAAATACATGTGTCATTTCCTCTAAGGAGGTAATAGTAATGGGTACAAGATGAAGAGACTGTTCTAAACTTGATTGTGGTGATGACTGCACAACTCTAATATATTTAAACTACTTAATTACATGTTAATAAAGCTGTTAAAGTAAAGAAATGTTTGAGAATAGATTTTATAAACCTATGAGAAGCAAACAAAAATCAAAGGAAAAAAACATGAGGCATACACATGACTACAAGTCCCAGTCCTTTTCTTTCTTTGGCTTTTTTTGGGGGTGGGTGGGCAACACTGCTCTCCGGTGGTGGGAGTAGGAGGCCCAGCCCCGCTGCTGGAATTGAACCTCCATCCCAGTGGGCCGCAGTCCCGCGCACAACCACTACGCCACCGGGGCTCAGCCCTCTGGCTTTTTTTTAAGATGAAAATACAGCAAAGTAACTCCCATTTAATCGTGTTTCCATGATTGACAGTTCAATGACACTGCTTCAATCATCATCTCGGCCACTATTTTCTCCCTCTGTGCCCAGATTATTTCACCCTCTTTAACTTAGTCTCTCTCCTAAACTTAAAAAACAATTCATCCTTCTTAAAAGCATTTTTACTGTTACTGAAAACATACACCGAAAAGCACATACCCATTCAACGACTTCTACATGTATAATGTGGTGCCGTGAAAGTTGTGTAAAAGGGCTTTCCTGTTCTGAGTGGCTACTCCGTCCTCATGACAAACTCACTGCCCATCAGGCACCCTGTCTTCCAGCCTTTCTGAATGTCAAGGTAGCAGATAAAGACAGCTCTTTAAAAGAGCACAGTGCTTAATCAGACAACTTTGACTAACTCAGCTAAACTACGACTTGCTTTCCAAAGGTCTGGTGGGTAGTGGGTTATGCAGTTTGGTTAAAGACTCCAAGGGATATTTCTTCAAAGATGTAAGATTCAAAGTCCATCTGAGGGAAATCTTTTGGAACCCAGCCTCAGGGCCTCCAGAAAGTCTGGTTTCCTAGAGAATCTGTCGTTCTGTTCTGTTTCTTTTTCTTTGTTCTTTTATGAACAGAATTTGTCAATGGAATCTCTGCTAAATTAGGGAAGCTGGGACCCATCCAGTTCATCTCTCTTGGCATAAGAAGAGACTCTTCCAGGAAGCGCTGACAGATCACGTACTCCTAGCAAAACGGACAAGAGCACTAGCTGAATGCCCACACAAAGGAGCCCCTTCACCCCTATAGAAACTGGGTGTTGTCTTTGGGCAACAAATCTCTGTGTAATTAGTAACTACTTTAACTTCTGAAAAAAAAGTTACACAAGACATAATTTGAACTTAGATTAGACTCCAAAGCCCATCTTTATTCATCTCCCACCTGTTGTCTGGCTTCAGTTTTATAATACAGTGCAGAAAAGAGAAAGGTATTGAAATAATAGAAGGGGCTACAGGGAGATGTAACACAGGGGGTGACAAAGAAGACGGGGAGCAGGGATTCTGGACTGACCCACTGCCTGAGGGACCACCCATATGCTCGTTACCCACGTGGCATCTTCAAATCTCTCCATGCCTGCTTTTAAATCCTGTCCTTGACATGAGCCTAAAAAATGGTCACTTTTATTAGGTAAGAATTTTCATCAACGTGTCTCATTTAAATAGGCTCAGATCTGCAATCAGGAAGGCAAAAAGAAAATCCTCAAAGATGTGTAAGCATTTTTACTGGGAGATGAGTAATGCTTAATAAATAATTCGATAATAAAAGGTGGAGGAATCATAGCACCGAGCCACCCAAAGACAGGATGGGAGTCATGGGTTTAAACCACAGTAGAGATTGGTCAGAAAACTGATGGTGGATAGTGAGGACTGTCAAACAATGAGAGGGTTACCAGGGCAAAGGAAGGAATCTCCTCCACTCATCCTTTAAAATAGTAAAATGTTCTTGGTCTGAATGGCTTTCCGTGTGGTCTTCCTTGAGGCGTGGTGGGGTCAGGGAGCTGCAGAGGGAAGGATGACCCCTTCAAAACCCTTCCCAAAGCCTGGTGTTCTCTCTACCTGCCTGTCCTCACCTTGAGGGAGGGAGCCCTCGCCGTTCATCAACCTTCTCTCTTCCTGGATCTTGCCTATCTTAGCAGTGCACTAATTTCACAACTGCTTCAGAGAGGATTGAAATATTTAGACATACTGGAGGAAGTTTAATAGGGTCCAGTGGGAAACCCAGGTGTTTAGATCAGCTTAAAAATAATAACCACCTCCCCTGCCGGGGGCTTTCTATTCACAATCAACTCTGCTTTTATTGTTAACCATAAAGACTACCTCAGACAGGAAATTATTCACGTGATTGGTCTTTACAAGTGCTGGTGGGTTTAAACTGAGGGCTGTAGAGGTCATTAGTGGGCAGTCCTGTGATTAACCTTTGCTAGCCCGGTGCTTTTCACACTTTGTTAACAGCTTCCATTATTGCCCCTCTGAGTCCAGAGGAAGCTGTTTATTGACAGTATTAAAAATACATAGCTACAAATTCTTAAGAGCCTTGTGTTAAAGGGGGGGAAAAGTAACATAAAATAAACCCTCCCAACCTCATCTTAAAGCCAGTCAACTGGGGAAATGAGAAACCTCTCATTTGCTGTGAAGGTTTATCAAGAACTGGATTAAGTAGTTCTACAATTAGCTCAATAGTAGTCCCCTTTGATTTCGTATTTATGTTACGGGGACACCAGGGAATTTCACATTTTGATGGGGATGGGGAGCTATAAAGCCCCTACAAGTATTTGAGGATTAGGCAGCGTTATTTCTGAGGAAATTAGGTTGCATGTAAGTTTGGAGAGGAGAAAGGGAAAGAAATGATAAGGGGAAAAAAAATGTTCCTCTGGAGAAAATGTAAAGCCACATCACACAAAACTATGGCCAGCCTTAGGAAGGTTTCTTTGTGAGGGGGATGGGGGGAAGTCTGTGACACAATATAGTCTGATGTGGATAAATGATGGTTGTTTTCCGCTGAGCCCCGATCCCCATCTCATGCTATAAAATGTCTTGGGAGGCATTTCTAGAATTGTTTGTGCAAGAAAGACCCTACTGATGTTTCCCTACCAGTGATGGGCCCAAACCCTGCTTAAAGGACAGCATTCTTCAAATGATTCTTAGTCCATGACCCCTCCCACTGCCCCCATGACCTTCCTGGAAGAATGGAATGGCCTTTCCATGACCCCCCACCTCAGCATTCGATTTTTTCCCAAGCACTCTGCCTTCTGAATTCCAGCGACAGATTCGACTCCTTGCCTCAGAAATAGCTAAAGCTTCCCTCTCCAAAGTCGCAATACATTTGTAAGGGGAGAGAAAGACTCAAAAGAAGAGGATTTTTCAAGCACTCACATGTGTGTGAGTTTGTGTGTTCCAAACGCGTGAAGAAGAGAAAACACACGCACACTAGAGTACCATACGAAATTTCTGTGCTAAATTTCTGTGCTAATGTTTTTAAAAAACATTGGTGCTTTTGTTTTCTACTTGGATGCGTTTGCTCTTATTCATTTGCTGTTAAAACATACAGCCGTAGGTGCAAACACTTTTCTTGGGGGGGAAAAATCACAGCACAAGTCTCGCTTGCCAAACACAGTGTGAATTAACTGATACTTTTTCATTAAAAGTAGACAATATTAGTGAGACCACTGTCTTATGACAGAGCTGCCAATGCTGTAAATGACCTCTGATGTTTGGCTGAAATGTACTTGAGCTGGACACTAGCTCTCGTGTATACATTCTGGCCAACAATTCCAAGCGAGCCAACAAAAGAAAGTGTGATCCCTTTTAAAAATGTCTTTGTAACTTTTAAAACCGCTAATCCACATTTGCCTATCTTTCACAATGATGGGTAAAGGGGGAATTGTTGCTAGGATAAGACTTTGTGTTTTATGTCAAATTTTATCTGGAATCTCATTTTTAAAGGGGAATTGGAACCCGCCCACCCCCAAAAGCAGGAATTTGAGATGAACATGTCAAAATAACTTTAATTATAGGTTTGTTGGGGGGTGTGACATTAAAATATCAATCAGTTGAAAACTTCACATTGTTAATGTGTCACTCAAAAAATTTGAAATTTGTATTATTCCATTACTATTTATTTGTACATTCTTGGTCTCCGATACATAGGCTTCTATACTAAGGGACCAAGTCACTACCACCAGTGACCCAGCATGTCCAAGATTCACTTAGAATCAGCATTCAACATAGTTTTTGTAAGCCTGTCCATGTCAACCCCTTGGCTCCACTAATTGAAGATTCTGAAAAGTGGGCTGAATCATATGTATCTTTAAAATACAGACAAAAACAAATTTCCATTTGACCTACAACCTTTTCATGCTTTTTTCCCTACAAAACCCAAAATAATATGTTGGCCGGGGGCAGGGATGGGGATGGGGGTGCAGGGATGCAGTAATCTCTAACATCAGGCTACTGTTTCTTACCCTAGACTTATTGTAGACAATAATTGGTTTTCTCTGATCCCTCTCCCAAGCTGCATGAGAAAGGAAACCATGGAAACTGGGCCTCCATAAAGCAATGCTTTCTAACCTCAGCTGAGCTCTCCCTGATCCTCAGAAATGGTTTTACATATCCCTTGTTGACTGATTATTGCAGAGGGACCATGGCGGTTGTTGAAACCTGCTTCATCCTCACAGGCCCCACCCCTTGACTTCCTTCGATTTAACCTCTCTCCCAGAAGATGACCTATGGGCTACTTCACTGAGGAAGGCCAGGGAGCACGAGGGAGTAACACAATGCTTGACCGAACGAGGCTGGCCTAAGTGGGTCCAGCATGGGTAGTTGGCTTCGTTGTCCTGACCTACGCTCTCCACCCTCACCAGAATGTCTCAACTTGGCAGGTTATCTTTCTTGAAGGCTTATATACATTGTCTGGATCCAGTTCTACTTGATCCTCTGTCCATATTGACTTCTAAGATATTCAACCTCTTCCCTCATTGTCTGGAATAGTGGTTCTCAACCTTTCTAATGTCACGACCCTTTCATACAGTTTCTCATGTTGTGGTGACCCCCCAACCATAAAATTATTTTTGTTGCTACTTCATCATGGTAATTTTGTGACTGTTATGATTTGGGTGACCCTTGTGAAAGGGTCATTTGACCCTCAAATGGGTCTAGACCATGTTGAGAACCGCTGGTCTAGAACATGGCTGGTTTTCCCATCCTGTTTGGTTGGGAAAATAGCAGATTCTCCCAGTCCTTTAGATGTCTAGTTAGGCCTCTCTCATCACCACCTTTTCTCTGCATTTGAAAGCCTTGTTCTACCCCTTCCCCCTTCCCTGCTCTCTCTTTTATCATCTTTATGCCTTGGCAATGCCATGAAATTCCAGGGCTGCTTCACTCGTTTCAGCAAATAACGCCTACAATTCTACTTTGTGACCTCAGGGCCTCAAGCTGAAATTCTCATTCCTCACTACACTCACCTTTCAAGTTCTTCATTTTGCCAACTATTGTCACTCATGTCCCAGAGCCAGGGGTATTTCTTCTATAAGAACAGTGACTGCATTCAATCATTTGTCATCGGAATTAGAATAAATTAAAAATGCTTTTCCATTAAGTACAGCTCTCTGTGTCATCAATGGCCACATCCTGGTTCACCACACTGACGTTGTTTCTGTTCCTCAGATCCACAATGCCTTGTTCTTTTCTTAAAGTGTTTGCATTTCATGTTCTCTTTTGAACTCTCTTTCCAAAGATTATAGACAGTAGCTCTTTGCCAGCAGAGAGACGGTCCCTGACCATCCCCCCATCATATTTGTCCTCCACATTTTCCTCAAAGCAATGTTCCTAATGAGTAATGCCTTCTTATGTATTTCTGAACAAGTTTATGTTCATCTTCTCTTAAACAGTGCCCTTATGGTTTATGCACTATTGTAATAGTCACTGTAGAATTTCAATTTATTGTATGAGTAAATAGATCAACGAAGGCTGGTAGATGTGACTATTGCTATATTGCTCAAATGGATTCTTCCTGCGTTTTTGCCCTGCCATCGTGAAAGATCGACTCTCACTGTGAACCACACTGAAAATGCCTTCAACTGTTCATGTTGGCTCCATGCTTCAACCTGCTGCTAGATTAATCCATGAGCACCAGATCTCTTGTTCAAAGTGTTTAATAAAGGGAAAAATGTCAAGCCGACATTAAATATAAACGGATGGCCATGGCTTTCAACATCCCTCCATGTATTCATCGATCATTTAGGTGGCACTCCCCATACAAGATTAGAGGCAAGGCCAGGAAGATTTGATCTTACATCTTGTGGACATTTTTGTCAGGAGAGACAAGTCCCTACAGAAAGACAGCCAGTTTGATAAAGCTGAAGGGCAGCGAGCACAAAAGAGGCAGGTCTTCAATAAGATGGATCTACACCATGGTTGCAGCAATGGGTTCTGCAGTGGGAATGCTCATGAGGATGGCCAAGGACTGCATGGCATGTCCTTCTGTTGTGCATGGGGTTGCAGTGAGTCACAGCCGACGTGATGGCGCTAAACCACCACCACCCACAGAAGATCCTGGGTTGAATGTTGTCTATGTGAAGGTGAAGTAAGCCAGACCGCAAGAGATGCATGTCCAAGATCTGAATGTGAGTAAGGGAGAAATCCCTAACTCAGACTTGAGGAGACGATCCTTCAGCTGCATCTAGAAGAATACCTAGGAATTCGTCGGCCTGTCCAACTGTCCATATGCAAACACGAAGCATGAGCATCTATTTTCCAGGAAGAAGGAGGAGCATAGGGAGAGATACCTGGAAATTTGAGCTATTGATATCATGACAAGTGATTTAGGATTATAGGCTGTGTTTGTAGAGGGCCCAAAATGAGATAAAGTGACCAGAAAGAACCAGATCAGTAAGGTCTTCTCATGCTGTACTAATAGCAAGAAAGACAGAATGGAGAGTTATTAAAAACATAGACTCTGATGTCAGGTTGTCTTGGTTTTATTCCCACGCATTAAGTAAGTTGCTTATTCTTTTTTCTATGTCCCTTTCTCCGCATTTGTAGAGATAGATATATAAAGACAACTACTCACATCCTATGATCTTAGGAGAATCAAATACATACATAAAGAAGTTAGGAAAGTACTTGACACATAATAAGTACAATAATATTTTTAATTGTTGTGCTATAGATCATAGCGAATCCTTAAAGAATTTTAAGTGGGAAATGACCTGAAGACTTATAACTCCTTAAGCATAATTCTAACAGTGGTCTGAATATATAAGGAGAATAAGCCTGAACTCAGAACATTCCGTTGGAATTTCAAATGTTTTCTTATCTGAACCAGTATTTCTCAAAGTGATGGTGTGGGGGAGCCGGAATAACCAGGAAGGTTACAAACACAGATGCCTGCACTTTATCCTGTATGCTGGGTGATTGTACAAGTTATTTTAATCACCCAGTGGGGTGGAGGGGCACTGATTTTTTTTTTTGCCTTGAAAAGGAAGTGGTAAGTCAAATAAGTTTCAGAACCCATGATTTAAACTAGGTTATGATAATGAGAAAATGAAAGAAAACACAGACTAGAGACTCAGTTAAGAGGTTGACTCAGGAGAATTTGATGGCAAAATGTTTATGTACAAGGAAGCAAGGGTGAGAGAGTTTTGGATTATTCCCAAATTCTTGGCCTCAGCGATTGGTGTATGGTGACATGACTAAGCAAAATGAGAAATACAAGGTAAAGAATTGATTTTGGAAGGGAGATAATGAGTTTCATTTGGGGTGGGCTATCTACAGTGCAGAAATTGCCACCACTCAATGGAATATGTGGGTCCCAAGATCAGAAGAAAGCATTTGAAGCCAAGGAATAGGAAATGTGACTAGAAGTCCTTCTTTTCTCCCATAACATGAACTAAGCCAAAGAGAGGACCCAGAGACCTCTGGAGAATGCTAACTTGAAAGGGGAGAAAAGCTCAAGAAATAGAAGGAATGAAAGAAGTTGTGGTATTTCAAGAATAAAATGGAATAGGGAATCCAGGGCAGATAAATCCCTCAGGACCAATAATGAGAGTAGAGATACCAGGAGAGGAATGGAAAGGTGTGGGGAGAAAGAGGGAACTGATCCCAATGATCTACATATAACCCCTCCCTGGGGTGTGGTCAAAAGAAAAGTGGGTGAAGGGGGACATCGGTAGTGTAAGACAGGAAAAAAAACAGTAATAATTTATAAATTATCAAGGGTGTGTGAGGGAGGAGATACAGGGGAGGGAGAGGGAAAAATGAGAAATTGATATCAAAGGCCAAAGTAGAAAGAAAATGTTTTGGAAACAAATGTACCAATGTGCTTGACACAATGGTGGATGTATGGATTGTGGTAAAAGTTGCACAAGCCCCCAATAAAATGAATTTTTTTTAAAAAAAGCCATTAGATGGGAAGGTAAGGGGAGGAAGGGGGAACCTATCATAATGATCGACACATAACCACCACCACCGCCACCCCCAGGGAGACAAAAAATGAAACTTTCAAGGAAAAGAGACAGTGGTTGATGTAAAATATGAAAATAACAATAATCTATAACTTATCATGGGGCCACAAGGGTAGGAAGGAGCAAGGGGGAAAAGAAGAGGAGCAAATACCAAAGGTTCAAAAGGAAACCAAATGTTTAGGAAATAATTATGGCAACATATGCACAAATATGCTTGGTATAACTGCTGTATAGATTGTTATAAGAGCTGTAAGAGCCACCAATAAAATAAAAATATATATTAAATTTTCTGAAAAGCAAAAAAAAATAAAATAAAATAGAGATGAACAGTGTCATACATTGCCAAACATAAGAATTTTAATACAAACATGCCCATTGGACTTTAATGATTTCATTCATGAGTTCAGTGAGAGCAATTTCAGAAGAAAAACAGAGGCTAAAGAAGGATGTTCTGGATAGAAGAGTTTAAGAATCAATGTGAGAGGAGGGAAGAGACTTCGGACAACCCTTACGTGGTTGACCTGTAAAGAGAAAAAGTGAGTGAATCAGCAGTTCTAGGAAAATAAAGGATAGAGACAGGTTCTTTCTTTTTTGTAATGGAAGAGATTTATGTAGAAAAGGAAAAAGGGCAGACTGAAAGAGGAAGAAACTTTCAAGGACTTCCTGGCTGACACTGGCCTAAAACTTCTGGTCTTATCTCTCCCTTCTCTGTGCCGCCCTTCAAGTACCTCCAAATTGGAGCAAATCGCTTTGATCAAGACACTTGAACAGGAGGGGACAGAAAAACACAGAGGCTCTGCCTCTTCATTCAGACTCCTGACAACCAACCCTGCAATGGATGGATGACTCAGCATTTCTCCTGGTATACTCTGACATGTTTACATGTCACACCTAGACCAAACTTTGCTTGGGATTCAGAGGGTGTGTAAGGAAAAGTACATGTACCTTGGAAGGAAAAACATTCCATGTGCCATCAACATAGTAAGTTGACATTTTAAAAGAACATTTCATCTCACCCAAAGTTCTCTCTGTTCTAAACAAAAATATATCTCTCTAAGAATGATCCCTCTTATATTAAGACTTTGAAAATAAAGATCAGGCTCTTAGGTTTTAAATTACGTAATGTCCATTAACATCATTTCCAACTAGAGAAGAAAACTAGTCCTTATAAAGAATTCAATCTCTTCTTGTACTCCTGGCACCAATGTCTCATAAAAAGCAATGCAATTAAATAATCGTCGTGTACGTTGAGTGTCCTTGATCTTAGCCTGCTTAATTAGCTCTCAAATAATAGGTACCAATGTGGAGCTGAAGCAGGTCATCTGACTGTGTGACTGTGAGGAAGACACTTCTCAGAGTGTACATTTTCTTTCTTTTTATTTTAAGTGCATCTACTGGGGGCTCTTAGAGCTCTTATAACAATCCATGCACCAATTGTATCAGGCACATTTGTACATATGTTGCCATCATTATTTTCTAAACATTTACTTTTGATTTGAGCTCTTGGAGAGCATACATTTTCTACTTGATTTGCTTTCAGCTCGGCAACATCACAAGACCAAATCTCATATTATATCCTCACCACTATGCTATTGCAGGTGAACACATCCTATAAACTCACAGGGTAGGGAGTGTTCAGGGGGGCGGGGAGGGGAGATCTTTGGGCTATGCAGGAGAATGTCCATTCAGCTTCAAAATCAAGGCAGAAGCTTGGAAATGGAGTTCTAGGAGAACTTACAAAGTAACTCAAAATAACAGAAAGATCAAATAATGGTACTGCAAACTGCTATTGTAATCCATCCTTCCATAAAGATTACTGCTGCTGTACAAGCAAGTTCAGCAAGACCTTGGGTTATCAGCCAAATAAATGCCACTTCAGTAAGTTATTGTTGCCTGGGGCCAGCTTTAACTTGCACAGTCAACTTTTTCCCTGTCTAAAGTTCTACTGTAAGTTTTGCATTCATAAGCTGTGTTCCCCCTTGTCTTTATTGCTGCCCTCTTCTGACTTTTCCCCTCATCTTGATTGCTAAAGAGTGCCCCATTGTGTGCACTGCTACCCTGAGAGAGCTTCACCAAGTGATGTAGAAAGGACACATTCAAATAGTTTGGGGGTAGGACAAAATGCAAGGGCCCACGGAACATTTCCTTACTAAGTGAAAATTGTTGGCTGAGTTTTTGCACTGCAGTTCTGGGAATTCAATTCCAAAGAGATGTGTTCAAAAGTACATGACTTTGGCTCCCATGTATGATCCTGAGACAATAGAGAAACACTAAACTTTGTGACAATTTTTCAAATTTGTGGTTCTATGAAAAATTTCACCAACTTTCCATCACTGGAAGTAAATTCAAAATGGATTCAGAAAATGTGGTACTTGTCTAAATGAAAATAAATGTTGTTTCAACAGCCCTTTTACCCTCCTTTAAATTGATGATTAAGAGTATAACAAAAGGAGAAGACAACAAATAACATATACATACTTGTCTGAAAAAGCCAAAAAGAAATGCCACCCACACACACGAAATACCACACACAGATGCTTTAAGAAGAAAAGTCAGATGCCATATAGGGTAACTCTTGAATATTGATGACATTGTTTTCTATCCCATACAAATTACTCCAGCTAAGCTGCATCCAGCTTATTCTTGCAGTGTTTCCCCACATTATGTTGTCAAAGGAAGATGAAGGGCACATTCTAGGAGCATCCTACATAAGAACAGTTCTCTCGCTGCTACTAAACCAGGGGGTCCTCTGCACACAGTCTGTGCCATTGGCCTCTGACACTATATGATGTCTTTTGTTGAGGAAAAAGTAGTAAAGTAAAGCCTCTTCTATGGAAAAAAAAGCAATGGTGTCAATAGGTGATGGAGATAAAGCCCAGAAAACTAATACGGACGCTCCCATACCATGAGGATTCCTGACATGTCTACCATGTATCCTAAGTCATTCTAAATCAACTTTCAGTAAGTTGTAGGGATTGGTGCTATTAAACAACCAACATGATATTAAAGAGAGGGTTGGCTAACCTTACAGCACAGAGTATATTGACTTGGGGGAGGAATCCATGGATTTACTATAAGGAAATTGATGCCCAAGGAGCTCTGGGTGTGCAGCTGATAACTTCTCAGTTACTAACTAAAAACAAGGCAGTTCAGTGGGGGAAAGATGTGGCAATCTGTTTCCTTGCAAGTTGACAGCCACAAATACACAAATGCTGTTCTAGAGGGTTTGCTACCAGCAATGAATATTTTTGATATCTAAAAACTGATAACAGAGCAAAAAATAAAGCCACTGCCAAATTCTGATTCCTCTACTTTGCCTCCTAGGCTCAACTCATCCTCTCCTCCCAACTCCAGGTTAAGCATTTATTCATTAATTCAACACATTTCCACTGCTGCCAAGTTGATTCCAGCTCTGAGGGATCCTATAACACCGAATAGAATGGCTTCATAGGGTTTCTGAACTGTTAAATCTTTACAAAAGCATCTGCTTTGCCTTCTCCCCAAGAGTGACTAGCAGATTCCAACTACCCACCTTTCAGGAAGTTGTTCACACTTCACAAACTTGTATTAAGTGCCTCCATGTGACCAGCACTGTTACAGGCACTGAGAATGCAGTGATGAACAAAGTAAGCAATCATTCCTAATATGGAGAAACACCCACCCACCCTCCCAACTGACCCGGTCTATGCTTTTTCTGAAGAACGGAGTCAACTGTCTAAGAACAAGAGCTCTTCCATGTATTTCGGCAGAGTTACACAAGATCCGCATCCAACAATCATCCACTCAACAATTGTTAATAAGCATCATCTCAATGTCAGGTTTGGGAGTGGGGGAAGCAAGATGAAAATCACACCTTGGCTGATAGCCTTTAAGGGGTTCTATTTTTTTCCAATAATTTTATTAGGGGCTATTACAGCCCTTGTAACATTCAATACATCATTTGTATCAAGCATATTTGTATACATGTTGCCATCTTCATTTCCAAATATTTTCTACTTGAGCCCTAGGTGTAAGCTCCTCTTTCCCCTTTCTTTTTTTTATAAATAATTTTATTGGGGGTTCATACAACTCCCATCACGATCAATACATACATCAATCGGATACAGACCACATTTGCACACTTGTTGTCATCATTGCTCTCAAAGCATCTTCCCTCCACTTAGGTCCCCAGTACCAGTTCCCCATATTTCCCCTCCCTCCACACACTCCCTCCCCCATGAGAAGTTTTATGTTTTTGTACTCCCTTTTATGCTCATATGCAATCGAATTGATCATTTTTTAACTGTTAAGTTCTTTTCCTTTTTCCCAGGTCAAACATTTCTCCTAAAACACTTAAGGATAGACTCTAGGGGTAATGGCCATTTCTTGAAAATGTGCTACTGCCGAACTTGAAAAGAGTCAACTGGAGTTGGACGTGCATCTGAGTGTTCTCACTCCATTTTCCATAGTCACAACTCCTGTGTTTTCAATTAGTTTGAGTAACTGAAATTAATATTCCATTACACTTTTTTGATCGTGCTTTAATTTAACCAACAATAATGATCAGGGCATAAAATATCCCAAGTCCTTTGTTTGGGGTTTGGTGAATAGAACCATATGCCTGACCTCAACCCATTGGGGAATGGGCATTCAGAAATTATTTACATGGCCCCTCAACTTTTGTTTGTTATAGTCCTGTTGCTTTTCTGGTCGATGTGGTTTTGTTTACTCTCTATATGAGGCTGGAGTCAAGAGTTTTGCTACATTTCTGGAATTACAGTACCAGAGAATGTTGCCCCATTTATCAGCCATTATTCACCTTTTCTCCTAAGTATTTATTCCAGAAATCTGTGGGCAAAGTGTACATAGAAATGAAATAATTATTTCCTGTTGGGGTGTGTGTGTGTGAATTCATAGGTAAATGTTATTCACGAGTTGCTATCTAGCAATGCCACCTTGAGGGACAAACTCACAACTGTTGGGTGTGTAGGGCATCTGGTTGTGGATTGTGCTTCTTCAGTATCTGGCAAACATTACAACTTTGGAGTTTGATGTGTATATAAGCAAATCCTGGCTTTATCTCTTCGACTCAGGAAGTTACTTATCAAATTTTCTGAACCTCAGTCTCCTCAGCTTTACAATGGAAATTTTAAATGCTATTGGCCTTACTGGCTGGGTTAAGAAAATGAGAGATAATAGGGTGTTGAGCACAGAGTCGTGAGACCTCCTCATTGTGCTCATTACAACTCCATTCTCCTTTCATCTTTTCCTTGTTGCATTCACCTGACTTCTCTCCCACTTCCCTGTTTCTTTTTCTCTTGTTTCTCATTCTTTTATTGCCCACCTCCTTCCTGCCAGTGCCTCTGCCATGGGGTCCATATGCACTGCTAGGCCCAGCAATAGCACTCAGAGACAAAGGGGTGTGTGGATCCTCTTTCTCCAGCATCTTCCGTCATCTTGCTACCTCTTGTGCATTGTTACTCAAGTTACCTTATTACCTTGCAGATGCTGAATTTGTTTCTTGCAGGATCACTCAAGTTTCCCAAAGCGACATGTTTTCTGGTTTAAAAAAATACATTGAAACTATATGATGTGTTTTGTATCCTCTGCTAAAATTGCAACTGTGGAGTTTGCTTCTTGTCTTTGTATGAACTTACTCTAGATATATTTGTTGGGTAAATACAGAAGGGTAGAAAATCCTTTTCTTTTTTTGGGAAAAACCTTTAGGCTCCCCAATTTTAATGGTCTTAAAAAGAAAAGGGAAAAACTTTCATTTCATAAATAAAGGCCAAATGTACACCCTGCAGTATAGGTAACATCATGAGACATGGAGAAATAGTCCAAGTCAAGGATTTCATCTCGCTTGGATCCACAGTCTATGCTCATGACAGCGGTGGTCAAGAGATCAAATGACACATTACACTGGGTAAACTTTTTCCAAGTGCCAAAATGCCAGGACATTACCATGAGGACTAAGGTGCACCTGACCAAAGCCAAGGTATTTTCCATTGCCTCCTACACATGTGAAAGTCAGACATTGAATAAAGAACAGAGATGAATCAAAGCATTTGAATTGTGGTGCTGAAGCATACTGAACGTGGTATGGAGTTTGAAAAGAGTCAACAAGTCTATCTTGGAAGTACAGCCAGAGTGGTCTTTGGAGGCGAGGATGGCAAGTCTTCCTCCTAAGGACTTGGGCCACATTGTCAGGAGAGACCAAGCCCTGGAGAAGCACATCATGCTGAGTAAAGGAGAGGGGCAGCAAAGAAGAACATGGGTCTCAATGAGATGGAGGGACACCATGGCTGCAACAAGGGGCTGAAGAATAAGAACAATTGTGAAGGTGGCTCTGGACCCGGGCATAGTTTCCTTCTGTTGTGGATCAGTTCATCGTAGGTCAAAACTAACCTGACGGCACCTAAGAGCAAAGTATGGCAGGTTTTGAACTTATAAACCAAAAATAGAAACAACGCTCACTGTCATTCCAACTCATGCCGACCCTACTGCCTGAGTGAGTTTCGGACACTAACTCTTTATATTTTTAATCCTTTTATTGGGGGCTCATATAACTCTAATCACAATATATACTTACATATATTGTGTCAGTACTTACATCTTTTTTTCTTTTTTTTTGGGGGGGGGGATGCTCCTACAACTCTTATCACAATGGCTACATCCATCCATTGCATCAAGCACATTTGTACATTTGTTGCCCTCATCATTCTCAAAACATTTGCTTTCTACCAGAGCCCTTGGTATTAGCTCATCATTTTTCCCCTCCCTCCCCGTTCACCTTTCCCTCATGAACCCTTGATAATTTATAAATTATTATTATTTTATCATCTCTTATACTGTCCAATGTCTCTCTTCACCTACTTTTCTGTTGTCCACCCCCCACAAAAAAGGCTATATGTAGATCCTTGTAACTAGTTACCCCTCACTACCCTACCCTCCCTTCACCCTCCAGGAATCCCACTCTCAGCATAAGATCAACAAATAGAAGTCTATCAAACTGCTATACACATCAGATAAGACCCCAGAAAAGGAGATTTTAAAAAGGTGGTACCGTTCATAGTAGCCAAGTACAAATTGAAATATCTAGGGATATACCTGACTAAGCATACAAAAGATCCATACAAGGAAAACTACAGAACACTAATGCAAGAAACCAAGAGTGATCTCAACAAATGGAAGAATATCCTATGCTCATGGATTGGGAAACTCAATATAGTAAAGATGTCAGTTCTGTCCAAGGCATGATATAAGTTTAATGCAATCCCAATACAATGACCCTCATCTTTCTTCAAAAAAAAATGGTAAAAATGATTATCAACTTCATTTGGAGAGGAAAGAAGCCCAGAATTAGCAGAGAACTCCTCAAAAAGAAAACACAGTGGTCGGGCTTGCTTTATCTGACTTCAGCACATATTATACAGTGGTCAAACCACATGGTATTGATATAATGACAGATACTCAGACCAATGGAAAAGAACTAAAAGCCCAGAAAATAAAAGTGTCAGCATACACACAAGGACTCCCAAAATATCAAATGGGAAACAGCCCTTCAACAAGTAGTGCTGGAATAAAATGGGTATCTACCCAAAGAAAACTGAAGCAAGGCTTACTCCATGCACAAGAATAAAGTGGATCACAGACCTTGAGGGGAAACCCCAAACTATTAAGCCCATCAATGAGGGAATTGGGTCAGACCAGAGAACTTTAGCACAGGGAATACACAGGCTATCTGAAATAGGGAAGGACACAAACACAGAGGAGGTCCAAATTGGCAAGTGGGATGTACTGAAGACAAATCACCTGTGCACATCGAAAGAATTCACCAAGAGAGTAATAAGAGAACTCACAGACTGGGAAATTATCTTAAGCAATGACACATCAGACAAAAATCTTATTACTAAAATCTACAATACTCTGCTAACTTCCAAAAAGAAAAAACTAATTGCCCACTGGAGGTAAGGAAAGGACCTGAACAGAAGCTTCAGAAAGGCAGAAATCTGAATGGCCAATAAGCATATGAGAAAACCTTCCTGCTCATTAGTCATAAGAGAAATGCAAAATAAAATAGATGAGATACCGTATAACATCCTCAAATAAAGCCCAATTCAAAAAATCAGAAAGCAACAAATGTTGGAGGGGCTACAGGGAGACAAGAGCTCTCCTCCATTGCTGGTGGACCTTTGGTATGTACAGCCAATATGGAAATTGATTTGGAGATATCTAAAATAGATGGAGTTACTAAAGGACTAAAGGATGAGTTACTAAAGGACCCAGCAATCCTCCTAACTGGACATATACCCAGAAAAGGCAAGAAAAAAAGACAGCCAGACATCTGTACTCCAATGGTCATCAGGGCACAGTTCACAATTGCAAGGAGATGGAAACATCCCAAATTTCCACGAACTCTTTTTGTGGGTAGAAAACTCCTTTTTTCCCCTGCAGGGGGGCTGGTGGATGGCAGCTCCAGATGCCTCCTGCCTGACCCGATTTAACGAGTTACTAATTCAGGAATCAAGTGCATACACCTGAGAAAACCCACTTCACACCCAGCAATCGGACTGCAAGGGAAGTGAGGAATGTCGTTTTCAGTCCTGGAGGCTCCACAACCCACAAGGCACCTCTAGAAAGGGGTTGGAATGGGTGGAGGAAGACAATCGTACAATTTGCCACAAGGGATGACAACGCGTTTCGCACAGGGTTGTAATTGAGCTTTGGAGTATGTGAAGCGGCATCCATGCGTGACAAAATCTTCCACGAGCTGACACCCTCTCGCAGCACACGTCTGTCCTCACACTGAGTCCGAAGGTCCTTAATCCAGCATACCGGCTGAGTACTGCAGCCTCGCATCCCTCCTCCTTAGCAGGCCTCGAGGCCTACTGCATGGACGCCAATCACAAAGAGAGAAGTCCCTGCCTTCCAGCCCCCAGGGCCCATAGAGCAGCGAGGTGGGTATTATGAGTCACAGGGGCAGAGAGGTAGCTACGTTGGTAAAGATCTCAGGGAGACTTCATGTTTCATCATCCCGGAACACGGGCAACATAGAATCACTCGCTTTTTACTCTGGTGATGAGTTGTAGTCTCGGAAACTCACATGGGGCGGTCCTACCCTGTCCTAAAGGGTGGCTAATAATCGGCATCCACTTGGTGGCAGAATTCGATTTAGTTCATTTGACTGCTTTCTTAGCTGATCCGTTATCCCTGAGCGGTTCAAATGGCTAAACACTCACAACGGGAGCTTTTGAAAAGACATTCCCCATGAGAAAGACTAGTGATGGCTTTGCGAAAACTCAGTCCGTGAAATCCTGCGCCATAGACTTCTATTCTGATTCCCTGGCCACTGTTGTTTTAATCTTCTCCTGCAGAAGGTTCAACAAGAAAGGCTGCTTATATGAACCATCCATTATGCAGTCTTAACTCTTGGAGTCTTTGGCATTAAATAATATCTAATCAGAAAATAAAGAGAGAGAGAGAGGGTGAGAGAGAGAGAGAGAGAGAGAGAAAGCACACACACACACACACACACATATAGTTTCTTACTCATTTTTAAATGAAATCATTTTTAAATGTAGATTTGTTGAGTTATAATGAAAGTACACACTAACCAATGAAAATCTGGGAAATATTGAGGTGTAAAAAAGAAAACAGCCAAGCTTTTGCCCTCATTGCCCAGTTTACCACTGTTAACCACTGGGCAGTACCTCCTTCCAAGAAAACACTAGCTAAAAGCAAGCAGGTATAACTACTTTAAGGGAAAAAGCTTTTATCAGAAGCTTTTGTTGTTGCAAATAAGAATGGTCACTACACAATAATAAAAGCTTCCATTCACAAGGAGCATATTAATCACTTAAAACTCTTAGGCATGTGTTACAAGTTCAAAATATATGAATACAAAACCAAGATATGTGTTAAGAAAAATTGATGTGTTCACACACTTGCCCACACTTCCCGTCAGTAATTGGTAGATCCAGTAAGCAGAGAACAGCAAGGATACAGATTTGAACAACACAAATAACAAGCTCCAAGGTAAAGAATATATTACAGAATACTACTTCTAACTACTTGTCAAACACAAAGAGGCTCTTTATAAATATTACCCATGTATTAGGCTACCAATCAAATCTGATTACATTGCAAAGACTCTCTATAGGCCACTTCCTTCATCCACCATGTTGTATAGATTACTTTTTGAAACAAGAAATAAAAAAATCTATTTTATTGGAAAACTTAAAATAAACTTTAAGTCAGTCATGGGAGGAAATAAATCACCAGGCATAGAAGAACCCTCGTCCATTGATGGTGGGATCATAAAATGGTACAGTCACTAGTAAAAACCACCTGACTGTCCTCTGAAAGTTAAACACGGAGTTTCCATCCAACTCAGCAATTCCACTCCTAAGTATGAGCTCACAGGACTTGATTGCAAGAACCAAAACAGATGTACACCCATGTTTGTTGTAGCATGAGTCACAATAGCTAAAAGGTAGAAACAACCCAAATGTTCATCAACAGATAACTGGATAAACCAGATGTGGCATATACATGCATGGAATGGAATATTACTCAGACAGAAAGATAAATGAAGCTCTAGTGCACGCTACAACTTGAATGAACCTTGAAAATGCCATGCTGAAAAGGGTAAGCTTTGTTAACATCCCACTTTTTTTTAACAGCACTGGGACTTTTATTGGGATCAAAGATGTATGTATAAATCATATTTCTTCCACGGACATTACAAGCAACAACATACCTAGAAGTAATGAAAGGTTATTTTAACCTTGGTATAGAATATCAAGTCGCCAACTCCGATGAAACCCTCCTGGTCATTGAGCAAGGATATCATTAGCCTTTGCAGCATTCAGAAAGTGTTGGAAAATGGACAGAGGTAGCAGATATCCCACTCTAATCGTGTCAACACTGACCCACAGCAATCCCCTGTGGGATTCAGAGGCTGTCATTTTTTATGGGGGTAGAAAGTCCAGTCATTTTCCCACAGAGCTGCTGGAGTAGAAAATCCAGTCTTCCCTTCTCCTGCAGAGCTGCTGGATCCACCAGGTGGATCACAACTAACACCTTACCATTTGTTCTCACTCTTGACCCATTTTAAAATTTGGTCTAGCTTTTATTATTTCCTGCTTTCTTTTCTTTTTTCTATTTATTATTTTTTAATTGGGGGCTCTTACAACTCTTATCACAATCCATCCACGCATCCATTGTGTCAAGCACATTTGTACATTTGTTGCCATCATCATTCTCAAAACATTTGCTTTCTACTGGAGGAGAAAACAATGGGACCGATGGTTGGGGCGGGGGTTGGGGGGAGCATAGATGTGGGGGGAGGTGGGGAAAGGAAGTGATGTTAAGAGAGAAGGGAACAAGTCACCCAAAACTGGTGGTGAGGAGGATGTAGGAGAGCTGGTAGGGCTTGATCAAGGGTAATGCAATCTAGAGGAATTACTGAAACCCAAATGAAGACTGAGCACCATAGTGGGACAAGAGGAAAATAAACAGAAATAGAAGAATGAACTAGGAGGCAAAGAGTATTTATAAAGGTATAAATAAAGGCATGTACATATGTAAATATATCTATAGATGAAGATGGGGAAATAGATCTATGTGCATATATTTATAGGTTTTGTATTAAGGTAGCAGATGGACATTAGGCCTCCACAAGTATTCCCTTAATGTAAGATCACTTTGTTCTATTAAAATGGTGTTCCATGATGTTTACCTTCCTGACATGATCGCTGAAGACAAAGTGAGTGCATAGATAAATGTGATGAAGAAGCTACCAGAAGATACAGCATCTAGAATCTTAAAGGTTTGAAGATAAACAAGTGGCCATTTAGCTCAGAAGTAACAAAGCCCACATGGAAGAAGCATACCAGACTGTGTGATTATAGATATTGAAGGGATCAGGTATCAGACATCAAAGAACAAAAAATCATATCATTGTGATTGAGGGGGAGTGTAGAGTGGAGACCCAAAGTCCAGCTGTAGGCAACTGGACAACCCTATACAGAAAGGTTGCTGGGAGGAGATGAGCCAGTTAGGGTGCAGTGTAGCAACAATGAAACAGACAACTCTCCTCTGCTTTCTAAATGCACCCCCACCACTACCAGGATCCAAATTTTACCATACAAATTTGACTAGACCAGAGGATATACACAGGTGCAAATAGGAACTGGAAACACAAGGGATCCAGGATCCCACTTTTAAGTAAGTGTACCAAGAACAAAGTCTATTAGTAGTTATCAGGTCTGGAAGAGAAAGGGAGAAAGACAGTTACTGTGCGGTGAGCACTGAACTTGGGAGCAGTGGAAACATTTGGAAACAAAGACTGGTGATGGCCACATGATGATCACAACTAAATGTTACTAAACTGCACATGCTGTTAAAAATATGGAGGAGGCTAAATGTTTTGATGCTTATGTACTTAACACAATAAATAAATAAATAAACATTGATTCTGGTTTAAACAAATTATGATGGAAATTAAATAATAATATAATACTTCAAAACTACACATATAAGAAACTCAACATTTCAAAATTTGAACAATAAAACTAAAGCATTACTTGGGGAATGCTTGCAGGAGAAAAACAAGGATATTTTGTAGGTAGGGGATTAAACATAATTGTTATAAAATTAGGGAAATAATGGTAGACTGAACTCCAAAACAGTAAAATAACTGTAATGCAACTAAAGTAAAACTTCATCAAATGGAAAAACATATGCAGTGGTGTAAAAATAAAAGTAGGGTAATTAAAAAAGACTAATACAACTGAAAACTTTCTTATAATATTAAATTTTAACAAAGAGGATGAATGGCTAAACAATAATAAGAATAAAGAAGTCATACACATACAAATTTTAAAGATAATTACATACTAATATGAATAAATATGACAATATCTTTAAAACTTAGAAGAAATAAATTTCTACAAGCCTGCAACTTAGCAAGGATGATTAAAGATTACAAAACCAGGAAAAGCTTAAAATGTTTGTACAAACATGATTTATCCCAGAAATGCAAGGTTGCTTTAATATTAGAAAATATAACAATACAGATAATATAAGTACCCACATTAATAAAAAAACAGGGGGGAAATGCTCTCCACAGATGTATAAAATCATCTGAATAGATATTTTAAAAAACATTTAATGTAAATGCAATAGCTATTTATTATTTAAAACAAATAAGAAAACTTAGCAAAGTAGGAATAGGAAGTATCTTTATAGCCCAGCATAGGGAAACCACAGACACCACCTATAAATGTCTTAATGACAAAATGATTATACCGTTTCTTTGAAATGTTATCACGCCTCTATTTACCATAAATTGTAATATTTCACTTCTGTCTCTAGCTCTCCCTCCCTTAGCTGCCCTAATCCTCACCCTGACAGTCAGGGCAGGTCCTAGCACACAGCAGGTGTGCCATTACGTTTGTTGAGTGAACACATGAAGGAGTCGAGTTGCTTAGTGCTAAAACGAAGGTTGCATTAAGGTCACCAGGTAAGTTCTGATTTCCCAGCCGTATCCATTTAACACTCCGAACCTCTTTGAAGGGAATTGGAGTACTGCAAATGTGTTGCCATGTGATATTTTAGACATTCCAGATGGCTCTTGAGCAGCCTCAATTTTACTGTGTAAACATTATATCCCCAACTTGTTTTCATTTACTTAGCCGCTCTGAGAATATGGTTGTTTTGTGTTTGCTCTCTTGTTTGTTTTTAGTAATGATAATAATAATAAAGCATGCTTCCCGTGTTGTAGTGAGAATTAAATGAATGTTCATGAAGCAGTTAGCCCAGTGCTTATATTCGACTGAGGATACAATACTGGGAGCACCAGGGCATGGTAGTTAAGTGCTTGCCTGCTAACAGACCAGTTTATGGTTCCAGCCCACCAGTAACTGTGGGGAAAAAAAAATATGGCTAGTTGATTTCTTAAAGATTACAGTTTGGGAAACCATATAAGGAAGTTCTACTCTGGCTGATCAGATCATGATGAATCATCCATGCCTTTGAGGGCAGGTGTTTTGACTGTTGTGGTGGTGGTTGTATTGATCAGTAACGCAAATTCACTGCCATCCAGTCAATTCCAACCCAAAGCGACCCTACAGGACAATATAGAACTGTCCTTTTGGGTTTCAGAAACTGTAAATCATTTTTTGTTTTTTTTGGGGGGGGAGCATCACTGCCCTCTGGTGGTGGGAGTAGGAGGCCCAGCCTTGCTCCTGGAGAGCTGCTGCTGGATTTGAACCTCCAAACCAGTGGACCATAGTCCCATGCACTATGCCACTGGGGTTCAGCCCTGTAAATCATTTTTATGAAATAGCTGTATATCTTTTTTATGAAATAGAATCTTTTAAATGTGAAATCCTTTTTATATAAATAGCTTATCAAAATAGAACATTATTTGCTCATACATTTATTAGCAGTTTTGTCATTATTAATATTATCAGTACATTAGGGATGTGCCAAATTTTTATCCTATGTATTATAGTGCTTTGCACATTAAAAAAAAAACTACAGATTGTCAAATGAATTTAACTGGTAGCTCAACAATACTAAAATATATTGGTGGTCTTTATGTAACCTGCATACTCTTATTTATTTATTCAATTATTTATTCAATAGACACTAACTGTATGTAGAATGCATATCAAATATGATTCTAAGTTCCAGGACTACATAGATGATTAACGATTAAGTTATCATTCCAGCCCTTGGAGGGCTAACAATATATTTTAAATCACTAAGTGGCATGATACTTACATTGGCAGATGTCTATTGTCATGCTTGTCTCTCACAAGCAAAGCACATTGATCTTTCAATACATGTAGGAAAAAGTCCAGCTATGTCAGGACAGAGACCCTCTAACCATCAATTGAGGCCAGGGTTAGGGTGAAGTAACCTGACAGATGTCATTGGTTTTAAAGGGCAGCCAGAAGGTTTAACACAGGGTATCTCAAGAGAATCACAAGCCAAGTTCAGACTCAAAAACTCTTTGGCAACTGATGATGCACTTGGAGGCTGGGCCATACGTGCTAAAACGTTAGCATATTAAAAACGTTATGCTGAGTCCTATTTGGGTGAAATGTGAATCCTGGCAGCAATGTGGTGACACACGGGGCTCCAAACCTTATGATCAGCTGTTTGAAACCACCACCACCCACTCTGCGGGGAAAAGACACACCAACCACTACAAATCATGTTGCAAAAATTGAAGAATTCTACCCGTGTCTACAGTCTTAAATGGATCAAGCATGTGATTGAGATGCAGTAGTAATTATTAGAAACAAAGGAAGAAAAGTAGTTGAAAAATATGGTCTTGGTGACAGACTGAAAGTTGGAGTTGGCATGGTAGAATTTTGTAAGACCAACGACTTTTTTATGGAAAATACCACTTTTCAACAACACAACCATCCATGTGGACTTCTACAGAAGGAATACACAGAAGTCAAGTTAACTACATATGTGGGAAGATAATCCTGGAGACACTCAATCTCTGCAGCTAAAAAGAGGTCAGGGTCTAACTGTGAAAGAGGCTATCAATTGCTCATAAGTAAGTTCAGGTTCGAGTTGAAGAAAATGAAAACACATAAGCCAAAATACAACCTTGGGGATACCTACTTGAATTTCAAGGACAGATTTGATGCCCTGTTTACCAGTGACAGAAGACTTGATGATCTATAGGAAGACATCAAGAAGATCACTCATAAAGAAAGGAAATGGTTGTTAAAAAGAAAGGGAAGAAATAAACGATCAGCATGGGTATTAGAAGAGGCCCTGAAACTTGTCCTTAATTGTAGAGTAGCTAAGACAAATAGAGAAGTGAAGAATTCAAAGAGCTTAACAGAAAATTTTCCAAGGGCAGGTCCAGAAGACAGAGTGAAATATTATAATGAAATGTGCAAGACCTAGCACTAGAAAAAAAAAAAAAATGAAAGAATGCATTCAGAATATCTTAAATGGAAAGAAATTAAGAAAAACTCTAATCCTTGAGTTACAATATAGAAATATTCTATAGACAAGATAGCATCAAAAGAAAATAGAAAGAATACACACAATACTATCCCAAAAAGAACTGGTTCACATTCTACCATTTCAGGACGTAGCATATAAACAAGAACCAATGGTGCTGAAAGAAGTTACACTGAAAGTATTAGCCAAAAACAAGCCTCCACGAAATAATGGAGCAATGGAACTGGTTAAACAATTGCTGTTGAAATGGCTCAACAAGCTAATGAAGCACTGGCAGCACTCACTCATCTACGCCAGGACATTTGCAAGACGGATAGTTGGCCAACTGACTAGAAGAGACCCATATTTATACCCATTCCAAAGAAAGCTGACCCAATGAGTGCTCAAATTCTGGAGCAATATCATTAATATCACACGCAAGTAAAATGTTTGCTGGCGATCATACAGCATTCATTGTATCAGTACATTGACAAGGGCCTAATAGAGATTCAGGCAAAATTCAGAAAGAAACTTAGAATAAGAGATGTCATTGTTGATGTCAAATGGATCTTGGCTAAAGGCAGAGTACCAGAAAGATATTTACCTGAGTTTCATTGACTGTGTAAATGTAATTGACATTGTGTGGATCATAATAAACTATGACTAGCCTTAAGAACAATGGGAATTCCAGAATACTTCATTATGCTCATCCAGAATTTGTACATGAATCAAGAAGCAGTTGTGCAAACAGAATGAGTGAAAACATGGTTTCAATACAGGAAAGGTGTAGCGTTGGATCGTATCCTCTCTCCATACTTAATCAATCTGTACACTGCTCAGCAATAATCAAAGAAGTTGGCTATATGAAGATAAGCATCTGGATGGGAGGAAGGCTTATTAACAACCTGAGATATGCAGATAACACAACTTTGCTTACTGAAAGTGAAGCCCTTGCTGAGGAAGCACAATGATTACCGTCTTCAGTGTGGATTACAACTCAATATAGGAAAAACATCAAATCTTCACAACTAGACCAGTGAGCAATATTGTGATAAATGGAGAAAAAAAATGAAGCTGTTAAAAATTTAGTCTTCCTGTGCACAAACACTACGCCAAGGTTTTTTTTGTTTGTTTGTTTGTTTGTTTTTGTTTTTAAAGAGGAGCTTGTTGGGGCTGAGCCCCAGTGGCGTAGTGGTTGAGCGCGGGACTGCGGCCCACTGGGTTAGAGGTTCAATTCCAGCTCCCAGGAGCAAAGGCTGGACCTCCTACACCCACCACCAGAGGGCAGTGATGCCTAGAAAAATAAAGAGGAGCTTGTACCCAGGGCTCAAGTGGAAAATGTTGGGAAATGTATGTGGAAACATGTGTGCAAATGTGCCTGACACAAATGATGTACTGAATGTTGTAGTAGCTGTAAGAGCCCCCAATAAATTTTTTTTTTAATTTAGTCTTCCTTGGTTTTACAATCAATGCTTATGGAAACAGCAGTCAAGATATCAAATGCCACCTTACATTGGGTAAACCTGATGCACAAGACTTATTTAGAGAATGGAAAAACAGGAATCTTACTTTGAGGACTCAGGTGAACTTGATCCAAGTCATGGCATTTTCAAAGTCGCATACTCTATAAGGTATGCTGGAGAAGAATTGATGGATTTGAATTATGGAGCTTATGTCACAGCCCTGTGTCAATTCATATCATTGAGAGTCTTCATCTTTGTAATGGCCCCTTTACTTTAACAAGCATCATGTCTTTTTCCAGGCACTGGTCCCTCCTGATAACAAGTCCAAAATAAGTGAGATGAAGTCATAACAATTTTGACTCTCAGGTGCAATCTACCTAAACTATTTCCAAAATGGCTTTGTTCAATTTTCTGGAGATTCATGGTATATTATCAGCTAAATACTAGGGTAAAAAAAATAAGTAAGGCCTGACAAGTCTGAGTTGAGTGAGGAAAGACACATATTGTATAAACTCAAGTATAAGTCGACCCGAATATCCACCAAGGCACTTAATTTTACCAGAAGTAAAGAAGAAGAACCATTTGAAAGCTTTTATGTATGTGTAGAACTTTGGTGAGAAAATGAAAACATCCTAGGAAGAAGCAGTTGTATAGGAAACGTCAAATAATCTTCTGGATTCAGGAATAAGGTGTGTGAAATAGAAGGTTGAGGTGGTGGGGATCAAGAGCTCTCTCCGTTTCTATCTCAGTTCGAAATGACCTGTGTATTATTATTCTTGATTGAAACATTATGGAACAGAGTCATGATGAAGTTGAAATGCAACATTGAAGAGGAAAAAAAAATCCAGAATATTCAATCCACTATTCTATTCTCTGAACGCTTCAAAGCTCTATAGCAAAACTCTTAATTTTATTCAGTTAAAACATCAATCTTTATAAGGTGAAGGGTGCATCTTTGATAAAATTCAACAGACATATTTTAATTCCACTCAAAATCAACATGAGGAGGAAGAGGAACAAGAGCAGACTGCCATACTACTAAAGTAAGTAGAGAGACAAGTCCTGAAAGGGAAATATTCAAGATGGAAAACTGAGTGTCTTCTCTGGGTACTGAAATGGCTAAATTTTCAGGATACTCCAATTTCCTCTTGACTGGTTCACACACTTCTAGTTCCTTCCTTACCTCACCTAAGCCCTTTTTGCCTCCTGCAAAGTGGGAAATATCCCTCTTAAAGAGATCAAATGAAACCGGGAAAGAAACTATATATTTTAGTCTGAGTCCCCCATCAGCTCAGAAAGGAGGTAGCAGTGACCTAACTTAGCACCATATACCTCACCTTTCAGCTGGTACCTTTGTGTGCCCTTGGCTGATGGCAGCAACTCAGCCCCATGTCTCCCACTCAGCTCTCCCAGGCTTCTTGGAACTCAGATTCCCAAAACAAAGGACAATTGAGGCCCAGTTAGTGCTCAAGTTTACTGAGAATTAAACCATAGGCAGATACCATCAAAACACATTTCACTTGTGACCTTTCACAGCCAACGAATTGGAAGGATTTTCCTTAGCTGGGGATTGAATTTAAAACGACTTCCCAGGAGCGAAAGGTCAGTCCATGGAATCATGATATCCAGTTAAACACAGCTAAATAGAACGTTTTAGCATGACAATAAATGGAGTTATATTTAGCTGATTTGGGAAACTATCTGGCTGGGGAAAAGGGAGGAGTACTGAGATTCCCCCCAGCTGGGAAAAGTAATGGAGTAGTGCAAAAAAGTACAAAGGTGAAGAATTTTACTAAATCTGTCCAGTGAGACCGTTTTTGCTTTCCCAACATTTACCATGTTCCGAGTAGGGTGTGTTGGTTGAATTGACAATATGCATAAAGGGCATATTGTCCTCCGGACACACACATGAAATCCCCATTAGCCTGACTGGATGGATCAAGAAGAGCTCCAAGGGGAGAACATACCCTCAAATAACTTTCGAGGCAGCTTTGATTTCTAGATATGTATGAGGTGAAAGCACATTAGCCAAACGGGCTTTGATAACAAATGCATTCTTCTTTAACAAGGAAGAGCTGAAGGGAAAAAATAGTTGGCACTCCTTGGCCCTTCACTTGAAATGCCCCCATGCCATTTTGAAATAGCCTCATATGTTGCTGTTGTTAACTAACAGATGGTTTTCTCCGCCAGTGACTGTTTCTCTAAATAACTCCCCACAATAAAAGGCTGTGACACATGAGAGCAAAATGGGGACCATAAGTGGCAGCCTTTTACCTCGCGAATCTTACCTGTCCATCCTGAAATTTGATGTGTGTAATTGCAGCCACTGGGAAGGTGGGGAGTGCTATAGCATCGCAGATCTGCCAGGAGTTAGGAGAGATTGCAGGTGTGTTCTGTTTTCTTAGAAGGAAAAAATAGATCTAATTGAAACCAATTTAGAAATCAGGATCCCCAAGAGTTTAGTGAGAACTTTTTCAATGAAACTGTTTTATCCCCGTTGTGAGAGACGCATAGCATTTCTCTCCCAGGCTAACTTGTGCTGTTTGATAGGGAATCTGGTGTTTCCTCTTGTCTCTCAAGACCCTGTCTACCCCACAACAAACTGGTTCTTTGGGAAAATATAATCTTATAGATATTTGGTAACTATCATAAACCTCAGTCTTGTGGCTTCTATCTAACATTCAAATTCACTCATAGTGATCAATTGCTCTCTTTATGAGCTTTTTTTGCATACAAACTTGCCTTTAGCCACATCTCCTCCAAAATTGCACTTGATATGGCTATTGTTACTGACCTTTTACTATCTTATCTGCCTTTGGACACTCAAGTACGGGCACAATCACACTGCTCAGGGTATATCATTGATCGTTTCCAAATCTTTAGCTTTGGAAAAGGTATGGCCAAAAATGATTAAACAAATAGAGCATATAAGCATATTGACCTAGCCACTTAGAATCTACCCTCAACCTGGGAAGACCTCACTGTCGCATACAAATATATGCAACTTGTATGAAATACAAGAAATATTCTCCACTTAGAACATGGTAAACGTCAAGAAAGTAACCATCTTACTTACCCAACTTTACCTTGCTCTCTTCTCTCTACATATCCTGACCTCCAATAAATCTCTCACTACTTTCACTTACTTTCTACCACTGATGCCCGAGTCCGAAGCCATTTCCAACTCCTGGCTATTGATTTGCTCTCTCACTTTTGGTTCAAACTCAAATAACCAAAATCTACTATCATTGAGTCCCCTTCAACACATAACAATGCTTTAAGACAGAGTAAAACTGCTCCTTAGACTTTCTGAGTTTGTAAATCTTCATGGGGCAGGCAGCTCATCTTCCTACCACAGAATAACAGGTTGGTTTGAAGTCAATGACAGGATGGTTATCAAAACAATCTTAGCATACTCTATCAGTTAGACTCCCTTTTGGCCCAAAATGATTTCCTAAATATTTTCGCCTGATACTAAACAATCACTCCAATTAGTCAGTAGTTGTAACTTGGGATTCTTTCTAGATTGACAGGAACTGTGTTGAAATGACAGTGGATTCAGCTCAAAGACAGTCTGCTCATCAAAAATAAACAAGTTAAACTCACTGTCACTGAGCAGATTCTGATTCATGGAGCCCCTACATGACAGAGTAGAGCTGGCCTCTTGTATTTCCAAGGTTGTCTTTTTCTTCTTCTTCTTCTTAACAGTTTTATTGACGTGTAATTCATGTACCGTATAATTCAATCGTTTGAGAATATTTTTAAAAGTGATTCAGATTACAATCATCCCCACGCTCACTTATAAAACATTTTCTTCATTCTTTTGCCCATTGATATTAGTTCCCCATTAATCTTCAAACTTCCTTGCCATAACCCTCAGGAACTATGAATCCAATTACTGCCCCTATAGATTATCTATCCTGGGTTTTTGTTGTTGGTTTTTTTTTTTTGTGGGCATCACTGCCTCTGGTGGTTGTGGGCGCTACCCAGTGCTGCTCCTGAGAGCCGCTCCTGAGATCCGCTGCTGGATTTGAACCGCCAATCCCGCGGGCCATATTCCTGCACTCAACCACTTATGCCACCGGGGCTCAGCCTATTCTGGGTTTTACATTTTAAGAAGTATACCAGAAACAGAAGAATGTAAGAAAGACCTAACAATGACCACAAAATAGAACACAAAAAAAGTTCAATCCAAGAGAAAACAGAAAACACTAAGGAAATTTAAATATTGGTCATTGAAAACAATAGGAAGAATTAAAAATACGTCTAGAAAAAACGATAACATGTTAAATTGTAGTCTAACTACATATGCAATATTCCACTTGCCAATGTACTCTGCCTGAGGGCAAGACTATTCACATTTCTGATCTTAGGAAATTCAAAAAAGGAAGACCATGAGAGTCGCTACAAATGAATTTTGGACTTTCATTATCATTCATAGCCTTCTGCAAACCAGGTGATCAGAATTTAAGCTGTACTATCATTTCCTCCTCTGCTCTGGGATTTTTTTATTTATAATCCTTGCATCCTGTAGGCTGATGCACTCCTTTTGTGTAGATTCAAAGACACTTCACTTAGATGCTTGTTTTAAGACAAGCCTCTAAGACTCCACAGACTATTCTTTCTGATGGTCAGACACTTCCTGACTCATGGTAGTTTACATGTATCAGTGTAGACCTGGACTCCTGAGGGCTTTTAGTGACTGATTTTTTAATAGATTGCCTGGTCTTTTTCCCAAGACCCCCTGGGTAGAGGAGACCTTCCAACTTTCTGTTAGTAGCCAAGAGTTAATTGTTTCCAGGACCCAGGAGCAATATTGACCCAAAGTGCCTCCCATGTGTGTTTTATGTTTGTTTATGTGTGTTTTAATGTATAACATATACCTCTTTCTACACATATACAAAGTTCCCATTGAATTAATTAAGAAAATTAAAATTACTGCACCAAAAAATAAACAAAATTCACTGCAATCGAGTTGGTCCTGACTCACAGAGACCCTATGGACAGTGTAGAACTAACTGTTTCTGTGGAATTCTACAGCTGCAACTCTGCACAGGGGTAGAAAGCCTTGCCTTGTTCCCTCAGAGTGACTGGTGAGTTTGAACTGCTGACCTTGTGGTTAGCAGTCCAACTCATAACTACAACACTTCTCTTGGTGATGCCTGGTACTAACCAGGCAGAAAGACAGTTTACTAGTTGATCGGTGGTTAAGTACAATAACTGCTTTAAAAGAGAGAGGCGATATATTGCTCAGTGAACAGCATGAAGGTCACATCTTCCTCTTTTGGTGACAAAAGGAAAAGGAAAATCCATCTCAACACCAGCCCAAAGCTGATAACCACAAGGCAGAGGTCAGCCTCAGCCTCTCATTCATTTGTCCTATCCTGACAGTACGGTTACACTCGGGATACACATCTAACAACAACCAATTGGTGTTTCTTTATTGTGAATCAGCTCAGATCCCACCGCCTCAGCTAGTCTTAAATTCCCCACATCCCCTTATTGTTCGGTAATAGTACTGCAACTAGGAAACTTAACTGTAATCTTAATATCTTCTTAGTTATCACAACCCAGGAAGTTGAATTTGAGAAAGATATCAAATTAAGATTAAGCGTATAATTAGAGATAATGAAGAAACAAACAAAAAATTCATTGCAAACAGTTTTAGTCTAAATGTGACCATTTTTGTGTGTTTTGCAATCACTGGAGTATTTTGGCATCAACATGATGCTTTGCATGTCTGATTTATTTGAGAGGATTGTTTAAAATATTTATGAGAATGATATATACTAAACTTATAGATTGAGTTGAGAGTCAAAGGGTATGATTAACTGTGCTACCAATATTTGTATCTCAGGACACTTATTCTAATTGAGCCATACAGATTTTGGTAATAGCTGGGTCAACAGAGTAAACATATTTAAATAAAGAATCAATTGGAATTCTTTGTAAAGGGATAAACAGTAAATATTTTAGGCTTGCAGCCTAGACTATCTCTATCACAAGTACACTTCTCAACAGCTGTTGCACAAAGGCAGCTACGAAAAATAACTAAGGGAATGGGCATGACTGACTTCTCATAAAACTTTATTTACAAAATCTGGCAGCAAGCCAGATTTAGCTCATGGGTCATAGTTCTCTAACTCCTGATACAGAGGGAAAGTCATTGTTCTATACTGAAAATACCGCTGTTGCTTTTAAAGAAAACCCCACAGGTCAAAAAACAGGACATTAAAAATAAGATGCAAATGCTGTTAAGCATTTTTTTCACATAAAAAAAGAGTTGCCTAGAAACTCTCCCACAGTAGCTCAAAGTCAAACCTACAGCCAACCACAGGCCCCATTTCTCCTTCTTCTGCTCTGTTCCTATGCTTGTCGTCTGTCAGCATCCCTCAGTTTTATCAAGGTTATAGATGTGCTTTTCCTTCATTGAGGTGAAGCTGCCATTTCCAAAGTTGCTCCCATCTAATGTTTTATTTCATTGTAAACATATACTACTAACTATTGTAGTAAAAAATGAAGAATGTAATGGAAAAAGGAAGAGAGGGAAGGAAAAATAAAGTGAGAGAGAAGAGTAAGGGAAAAAATGGAGAGGAAAAAAAGGTAGAAAGACCTTTTGACATACCAAGTTACTAAAAACTGGAAAGTCACAAGGTACATAATCTTAAATGGATAAGAAAAAAATAAAGAACCAAGATTGCTCAATTTGAGGATTCCTTGTAAATGTAAATTATATTCAAAATATGAATCTTGGCTGCCCTTTCTCATGTGAACATCACAGGTATGTGGAAAAGGAGTATCTGGCACATAGTCTGTTCTCAAAAAACATTTGCAAAAATAAACTAGTAAATAAGTGAACACCTGGAAGTGGGTACTCAGATCATATTTTTCCAGGATAGTTATCACCATGATAGCCAATCTGAAGCTATGTCAGTTCCTACTGAAAGCAAAGACAACAGTAGATATGCCGAGATGTTTTATGAAAAAAGTGGCATAGAACAAAGGAAGCAAAAATGAGAAGAGAAATGTTGTAGGCTACTATATAGATATGATAGCTGTGAAAGGACAGATGGAAACAGGTGGATTGGGTTAAGAATAGCCACTCCCTGTGATGTAGCTCAAGACAGTGCCAAATGGACCAGTGGGGAATCAAAATTGTTCCACTAGAGGAATTCCACATTGAACAGAAGTGACCAGGGTCTAATAATCCTATTATGCTCAAACACTGGCTATGAGAAGTCCTAGAAGAACATAGACTTGGAGCTAAAGGCTACAGTGGACCCAAAGCTGTAACATCTGGAAGTGGTTTGCTAACTATCAATTCAATCAAGTTCTCTCTTGCTTGGAGATCTGAGTGACACACCTCCATGACCTGCTGAGAAACCAAACAGCTCCCTGTTTCTAATAGCAAAGTAGATTTGAACTCTATGAGGTTTTGTTTCCTTGGATGACAATAGGACAGTCCTTTCATGCCCTGTAATGTGGCTTTGATGATGGTGGTAGATGCCAGCAAGTCAGTTTCCACTCATAGCAGTCCTGCGTGCAACAGAACAAAACATTGCCCAGTCCTGTGCCACTGTCACAACTGTTGTCATGTTTGAGCTTATTATTGTAACCACTTTGTGGTCCCATCTCATCTGGGGTCTTCTTATTTTCACTGTTCTTCAGCTCTAACAAACACGATGTCCTTCTCCAGAGACAGGTCCTTTCTGTAACATTTCCACAGTACTTGAGGGGACGTCCCGCTATCTTGTCTTTCAAGGAGCAAAAGTAGAGCATTTGGGCTGTACTTTTTCCAAGGCAAATGTGAGAGCTACATAATTTCATATCCACTTGAAGTGTAGGGGTGGATTCTAGTCTGCCAATCAGGCCACAGTCTGGTGGTAACTCGTGGTGGTCGTGACCTCGTAAAGAGGATCCAGGAAACTCTCTCTCTCTCTCTCTCTCTCTCTCTCTCTCTCTCTCTCTCTCTCTCTCTCTCTCTCTCTCCCATTGCTTTACCTTCCTGCTGTGGAGCCAACTGGAGAGTGTCCAGAGACACCACCATTGGACCCACACAACTCTGCATCCGCCTGTGATTTCCCTGAACTCTACAATCACTGCATCACTGACTGCCTGAGTCTGAGGAGGGATTTGCAGACTAATGTTGGACTTAAGAACTAGAATCAGATTTACGCACTTGATCTGGACTGGGCTGGGATGTTTTCTTGATATAAAATTACTCGTTAATATAAAATTCTTTCGTAGACGCTTATGAGTATCTCTGGGTTTGTTTCTCTAGCCAATGCAACCTAACACAGCACGTTTATTTGTTCATCCGACAGTTCGTGGTACTTTAAATATTGTTCACCAGCACCATAATTCAAATGCATTGATTCTTTTTTGGTCTCCCTTATTCAATGTCCTACTTGCATAATGCATATGAACTGATTAAAAACACCATGACTTGGGTGAAGTGCACCTTAGTTCTCAATGTGACATGCCTGCTTTTCAACACTTAAAGAAGTTTTGTACAACAGATTTTATTTTGGAGCTGTTACTTCCATGAGCATTGATTATAGATACAATCCAGATCAAATTCTTGACAACTATATTACTCTGGGAAACTAGAAAAACAAATCTACCAAAACTCATATGTATATGAGAATGTTTTCTATAAAGGGTAAGTATACATTAAGAAAGCATCCCAACCCAGTGCTGTTCAAGCCCATAAGTCCAACATTAGCCCATCTGTCTGACACCGATCTACAAAGTCCTCCTCCATCTCACAAAACACACACCATGACACTGACTGCAGGAGGAAAGCTGAATCAGCGATTGCAAAAGCCTTTCAGCACTGTCAGGGGTCTCCACACCGCTGCTCGAGTATCCAGGGCTGCATCAGGGTAGGTTCATGTGTCTTCTCCCCAGGGATATCTCATAGGAAATGAGTCTTGTCAACTGAAACCTGGAACTGGTTAAGGCAGCTGCATTCTGGTCCAACCATCAGAGATCAATAGACCTGAGAACTAGAAAGGCAAGCTCACCAAGCCATTTATCTCTCTGCCCTTTCATTAATCCCACACGTGTTTATCAGACAACTTTAATCTTTTCTCCATGTATCATGATATCTTTTATTGTTCCAATTGTGGGGATTCTTATTTCTTAACATTGCATGGAAAACTCTGCTGAAGTTTGCATTCCTTGGCCTTTATCAACAAATACTTCAAGTTGCCTTTGGTTTCTTGACTAGTTCTTAATAAGGCTTCTTTCAATCCTGATGCCAAATCTGTCTTTATATAATCCAGATCCTGGGATTATTTGCTCAGCATAAAGATTGAATAAGTATGGTGAAAATATACGAACCTGATGCATACCATTCTTGGTTCTAAACTATGCAAGATTTCCTTGTTCTGTTCTATTGCATCTTGGCCCATGGACTGATTCTACATGAGCACAATGATGTGTTCTGGAATTCCCATTCTTTTTATTGCTGTCCATTGTTTGTTATGATCCACAGAGTAGTATGTCTTTGTGTGCATAATAAGGCACAGGTAGGTATCTTTCTGGTATTCTCTACTCTCAACCAATATTCATCTGACATCAACAATACTATTCTTCATCCCAAGTTCCTTAGTGAATCCTGCTTGAATTTCTGTAGCTCCTTGCCAATTTACTGTTGCAATAGTTGCTTAATGAACTTCAGGAAGTGTATCTTTCATGGGAGGCCAATCATATTATGGACATAATTTCTGCATTCTGCAAGGTCACCATTTTTTTATATTGGCATAAATATTTATCTCTTTCAGTCTGTTGGCCAGATAGTTATCTCTCAAATTTCTTAGCATACATGAATAGATGAGTGAGTACTTCCTGTGCTTCATCAGTTTATTGAAACATTTCAATTTGACATTCTGTCCATTCTTGGAGTTTTGTTTCTTGCTAATGTCTTCAATGCAACTTGAACTTTCTCCCCTTGGGACCATTGGCTCTTGATCATAAAGTCCATCTTAAAATACTTAAATGTCTGCCAGTTCTGTTTGATACAATCACTGTATAATCTTTCCATCTTTTACTGCTTCCTACATCATTAAATATATTTCTCATAGAATCTTTAGATATTGCAACTTGAAGATTGAATTTTTCTTCAATTCTTTCTACTTGGTATATGTTGAGTGTGGTCTTTCTTTTTTCCCATTTTTACTGAGAGCTCTTATAGATATTTATAACAATCCATAGTTCAATTAGATCAAGCATAATTGTACAGCTGTTGCTGCCATCATTTTCCAAACATTTTTTTTCTTTTTGCACTCTTTGATATCATCTCCCTTTTCTCCCTGCCCTCCCCTGCAACACCACCCTAAGAACCCCTGTTATATTACATATTATTGTTGTTATTGTTATTCCCTTTTTCCTTTGTCTTACACCATCCAATGTATCCATTCACCTACCATTCTGTTATTCTTTCCCCTCAAGTGGAACTATTTAGTCATCATTGCTATCAGTTTCCCATACCTCATACTTTCTGTACCTCAGACAATCATTACTCCCATTTCTGAAGAGTTTAACTATCTAGTATCTCTCGTATTGAATAATTTTAATTATACAAATGGACATATGAAGGCTAACAGGATCAATGAGGTAAAACAAAGATCATAATAATAGGGAAAGGAAATATTAAAGAAATAAAGTATAGTTATGCATTTCAACAATGCTATAATGCATCCTTGATATGTCATCCCTTTCATGTGGCCGTTCTGTGAAGAACTGTCCAATTATCTTACAGGTAGTTTTGCCTATGCTCCATTTTGCCTATGCTCCTTCACATCAATTTGGTTGCTTCTTTTTTGAACGTCTGATATCTATTCCCTTCAACACCTCATGATTGCACAGGCTAGTGTGCTTCTTCCATATAGTTTTTGCTGCTTCCCTGCTAGATGGCTGCTTGTTGCACCTCAAATCTTTAAGGCCCCCAGAAGCTTTATCTTTTAATAGCCTGGCACCATCAGCTTTCTTCGCCACATTTTCTTATACACCCATTTAGTTCTCAGCAATCATATCAGGAAGGTGAGTATCACACATTGCCACATTACAAGAATAAGCTATTCTTGTACTAAGGTAAGATTAATGTAGAGAAGGGAGACCAGTCAGTGTAAAACATGAAAAATGATAATAATGTATAAATTATCATGGGGAAGGAAGGTTGGGGATGGGAGGGAAAACAAAATGAGGATTTGAAACCAAGGGATCAAGTAGAAAGAAAATGTTTGAAAATGAAGATAGCAACATATGTATAAATGTGTTTGACATAATGGACGTATTTATGGATTGTAATAAGAACTATACAAGCCCCCAATAAAATGATTAAAAAATAAAATAAAAATATGAAAGTAGAGGTCCAAAGTCCATCTGCTTCCTTGTTGCATTTGCAAGTATTTATGAACTATGCAGTAAGGCACATTAGAGCATAGATGTCTGGTAGTATACTGTTTCTTATTTCATCTGGTTATATGCTAGCAATGAAATTGCTGGGTCATAAGGTAACTCGATTTCCATTTTGTATCACCAAGTCACTTTCCACAGTGGCTGCATATATGTATAAGACTATCAGCAGTGGATGAGAGCACCTATTTCACTAAATCCTCTCCAACATTTGTTGCTTTCTGCTTTCTTGCATTGGGCTATTCTTGTGGGTGTTTGGTGGTATCTCATGGTTGTTTTAATTTGCATTTCCTGGATGGCTAATGATGGAGAATATTTCCTCACATGCTTATTGTGAGAGTCCTTTGTAAGTCTTCTGTTCAAATCTTTGCCCACTGCCTCACTCGGCTACTCATTTTTTCTTATTGTAAAGTTCTTATTGTAAAGGGTTCTTTCAATTTTAGAAATAAGACTTTTGTCTTTACTAAATATCTTTTCCCAGTCTGTGGGCTCTCTCATTACTCTCTGATGAAGTATTTTAATGCCCATAAGTGTTTTATGTTTAGCATGTCCCACACGTCTATGTTCTTTTCCTCTGAGTGAGGATCTTTCATTATATCTGATTGCCCATGTATTTCCTGTGTTGTTTGTTAGCTGTGTGCCCATTTTTTGATTGATGAGACTGATAGCTTTGGTTTTACTTCAAGGTCTGTAATCCGTCTGAATTTCTCCTTGTCTATGGGGTCAGATAAAGGTTTTAGTTCATTCTTCCACAGGTTTTTCAGAACCATTTGTTTCAAAGGGCATTTGCTCCCTATTTGACTGTTTTGGGTGTCCATATGAAAGATCTGTTTTCGCTATTCTGCTGTTTTTAGTTCATAGATAGATAACTCAGGCCAATGGATAAGAACAGAAAATCCAGAACTAAAAATAGCAGAATGTTTTGACAACTGTGGCTGTATAATAAATTTTAAAGTCAGATAATACAAGTCCCTCCCCACCATCACCATCACCACACACACACACACGCACACATACACACACACACACATACACACACATACCTTATTATTATTCTTGAGTTCTTTGCCAATTCTGGGCTTCTTCCCTTTCCATATGAAGTTGCTATAGTCAGTTTTTCCATTTCTTTGAAAAATGATGCTGGTAATTTGTATTGGGATTGTATTGAGTTGACATCTGTACAATATTGAGTCTACTGATACCCAAGCATATTTTTTCAAATGTGAAGGTGAATTTGGTTTCTTGTATTAATATTCTGTAGTTTTCCTCATACAGATTTTTTGTTTTTATGGTTTGGTATATTCCATATATTTCAATTTATGCTTGGCAATTGTGAAGGGTATTACCTTCTTGATCTCTTTTTCTGTAATTTCCTCAGTTGTATATAAAAATGCAATTGACTTATGCTTTGTTAATCTTGTATCTTACCACTCTGCCATATTTCTCTATCACTTCAAGCAATCCTATTGTGGAGCTTTGGGGGTTCTCAATATATACAATAATATAATCTGCAAATAATAATAACCTCACTTCTTTCCCCAGATGTAAAGTTTGGATATCCTTCCATTGCCTCATATTATTAGCTAGGACCTACCGTACTATATTGAATAAAAGTGGGGATAGGGAGTATATTGTGTGGTACCCCTTTTCAATGGGAATGCTTTCATCTTTTATTCATAGAATGTAACACTGGCTGTTGGATTTTCATATATAACTTTAACAATATTGAGGTAATTTCCTTCCAGTGTGACTTATCTTTTTGAGTATCTTAAGTAGGAATGGGTGCTGAATGTTGTAGAATGCTTTTTCTGCATCTATTGATATTAGCATGTGGTTCTTGTGCTTTTTCCTCTTACTGTGATGGATGATGTTCATGGATTTTCAAATGTTGTGCCAGTCCTGAATGCCTGGTATGAGTGCCACTTGGTCATGATGTAGTATCTTTTTTTATATGTGTGACATCACTACCCTGGTGGGAATAGGAAGCCCAGCCTTGCTCCCAGAGAGGTGCTGCTGGATGTATTATCTTTTTATATATTTCTGTATTCTAGAACTGCTGACCTTTCTATCAGCAGTCCAATGTGTAACCACTATGCTACCAGGACTCCTATATTTCTGTATTCTATTGGCCAAGATTTTAAGGATTTTTGCATCTATGTTCATTATAGATATCAGCCTGTAGTTCTCTATTCTTGTTTGATTCTTGCCTGGTTTTGGTATCAGTGTTACACTAGCTTCACAGAATATGTTGGACAGTTTATTATTCTTTTTATATTCTGGAAGAGTTTGTATAACATTAGTGTCAGCTCTTCCCTGAATGCTTGGTAGATTTCTCCTGTGAAGTCACCTGGATCATGGCTCTTTTTATTTCATAGTTCCTTGATAAACATATCTATTTCTTATGTTGGTATAGGTCTTTCAGCCTTCTTAATGTCTGTCTGAGATAATCTGGGTAGAGTTTGTTTTTCCATGTATTTATCCATGTCTTATACCAATTTGTTTTCCTTGGAGTACAATCCTTTATAGTATTTATTGTCTTTTGATTTCATTGGGGTCTGTTGTAATTTCCACTCTTTCATCCCTCAACCTGGATATTGATGTCTGCTCCTTTCTATCTTTTGTTAGGCTTGGCAGCAGTTTGTTGATTCTGGAAAACTGTTGTAAAACCAACGTTTTACTGAATTAATATTTTCCATCATTTCTTTGTTTTCCTACTCATTTATCTTCTCCCTGATTTTTAGAATTTCTTTTCTTTTGCTATTAGAAGGATTATTCTGTTGACTCTGATCCAACTTCTGAAGGTTTTGTGAGAGGGTAGCCACCGAAAAGTCTCTCTTCCTTGTTCATATGTGTATTTATCACTATCAAGCATCTTCTGATAACGGCTTTTGGTGTAACCCAAAGATTTTCATATGTTGTATTCACATTCTCATTGGTTTCTGTAAACTTCCTGATTCCATCTCTAATGATCACTCCTTCTGAAGAAGGAAGTTATTTATCCTGCAAGTATTTGCCCTTGTTTTTCATGTTCCTTTTGTTGATTTCCAGTTATATGGCATAGAGGTCAAAGAAGGAAGTCTGATTCGCTTCTCTATATTTGAATTTGCTCAAACTTGACTTGTGTCCCAGCAAGCAGTCTATTTTCAAATATGTACCATATGAGCTTGAAAAATGTGAATTGTTTAGCAGTTGGGTGAAGAACTCTGAATATGTCTACCAGGACGAGTTGACTAATTGTAGGGTTTAGTTCTGTAGCCTCCTTGTTTAGCTTTTTTCCCATTAAACTATCTTTCTCAGAGAGTGGTGTATTGAAGTCTCTTACTATGATCTGCAATCTCATTCTTTTGTTTTGCAACTTTTGGAGGATTTGAATGATGAATTTTTCAGATCTCTCCTTGGGCATGTATGGCTCTTGGTCTACTGATAGCTTAAGCATTCTATAATGCCCATACTTATCTCTTGCTATGACCTGTACCTTGAAATTAATTTTATCCAAGATTTAGAATTGTGATTCCTGGTTTTCTTCGATTGCCATTAGCCTGATATACCTTCCTCCAATCTGTGATCCTCAACTTGTTTTTGTCTATTAAGATATGGTTTTTTGAGCTATGGTTCCTGCAGACAACAGATTGCTGGGTTTTGTTTTCTAAGCCAGTCTGATAGCCTTTCTCTTTAAATGGGGGAATTCAAACCATTGATGTTCAGGGTTATTACATCCATCTGTCACTTCTTTACTGTCATCATGTACGTTTTGTGATAGACTTTTTCCTTGCTCCTTTATCAGCGGTGTGCTATGTATAATTAACAGAATTCATACTTGCCTTCTTTTCATCATTGGATCAAAGACTTCTTGGTCATTGTTTCGGTGCTCTGACTTCTGGATGCATTTGACCCTATCTGTGCTCTCATGTTTGTGCTCCGTGGGTGTTGTTCTTCTGACCAAAGTGAGTTGGAAAGTAAATTTTGTAGTGTTGTGGGGGTTTTTGTTTTTGTGTTACATAATCTCTAAATTTTTCCTGATTTGGGAAAATCTCTACCTCTTTGGTTATTTTGATAGAGCATTTGGAAGGATGTAGGATTCTTGGGTTAGCATTATTCTCCTTCAACTTTTAGAAGATGCTGTTGAGTTCTCTACCTCTTCTGATTTCTGCTGATAACTTTTTGCTGATGAGTCTGGACATAGTCTTATCAAATTACCCTTATAGGTGACTGTCTTTTTTTCTCTACCTGCTCTTATAATTTTCTCCTTTTCCTCAAAGTTGGATAATGTAACTACTCTGTGCCTTTGTGTGTTCTTCTTGGGATTCAGTCTAATTGGTCCTCTTTCTTTCCTTGATGGTTGTCTGATTCTCCTTCATTAAATTAGGGAAGTTTTCTTCCAGGAATTTCCTTGGTATCTTGACTATTGTTCTTTTTCATTAAGTCTTGCTCCAGCAACACAATTATTTGAATGTTTTGTCCCTTTATTACATCACTCATAGTTCTCAGGTTTTCTTTAGCCTCTTTGATCATCTTGTTTTAGTGACTTTCATAAATGTTGAATTCTAGTTGGCTATCTCGAAGGTCACTGATACAATTCTCCACCGCTTCCAGTCTAGTGGTAAGTAAGATCGTTTATCTCTTGCTCTGCTTCTGCTGTATTTTCCCTTAACTCTTTGGTAGGTCCACTGTCTGGGAGACATGCCTGCCAACAAAAGTAGTCTCTCTCTTTTGGCTTTTTTTTTTTACTCCAGTCCTTTGCACATTTCATTATACTTTACTCGTCCTCTCAAGGTTCCCTCTTAAAATTTCTGTTTAACTGTTTTACTTTATCATTTCACTTATTTCTTTTAGCTCATCTATTATCAAGAGTAATTTTCAGAGACTTTTCTGACAACTAGTTTGAATATTTTTTTCTTTCTTGTCTCTTTAATGATCTTTATTTTCTTTATGTATGATGTTCTTGGTGTCCTCCCATACTCCATTCAACTTTCTGTCATGAGTATTAATTGAATCAAATCTATTCTTGAGATGTTCTGTAAATTTAGGTGGGACATGCTAAAGGTTGTATTTTAGCTCTCTCGGATTTGTTTTAATTTTCTTAACCTACAGTCTAAACATGTAATTTATGATCTTTAACTTGAACAATTTATCATTTCTTTCACAGTCAGCCGTTGGCCTCATTTTAGCTGCTGATATTGCGCTCCCCACATGTATGGTTAATTTGATTCCTGTATATTACATGTTCCATATGTTGTTGGAAAAAATGTATTTGCAAAATTCTATCATGAAGTCTCCAGTTTCATTTCTATCACCAAGGCCATATTTGCTAGCTACCTTCATGCTTCTTTGTTTCCAACTTTTTGTTTCAATTGTCAATAATTATGAATGCATCTTGCTTGTATGTGTGATCAGTTTCCAACTACAGACAATTGGTAGAATTCTTCATTTTCTTCATCACTAGTTTTAGTTTAGTGCGTAAATTTTAATTAAAGCTCTATCAACTAAACTTCCTTGTATGTATATGAATATTATGATATCATAGACAGAATCATACTTCCAGATAGATCATGAAATGTTATTTTTGACAACAATGCCAATGGCATTTCTCTTGAACTTTTCCTTCTGGCATAGAAAGCCATATGATTGTCTAATTCAAAATGGCCAATCCCAGGCTCCCTCGGTGCACTACTAACTAGGATATTTACGTTAAGGTCTTCCACTTAATTTTTGATACCTTTTTCTTATTTTGATGGCTTTCAGTTTTCTTAGATTCATACTTCATACATTCTACATTCTGATCATTAACAGATGTTTGTAGCTGTTTCTTCTCATGTTATGTCATGCCTTATCAACAAATGAAGGTCCCCAAAGCTTACTCCATACAAGTCATTATATCCTCTCTCCTTTGAAAAGGCTACTATTCTTCAGTCATATTTTGAGTGTCTTCTTGCCTGAAAGGCTTATCTTTTGGTTTTCAGTAGCTAATCCCTCAAAATTGATCTGCCTCCTCCTGCTTTGTACTCCATTCTTAGCCTGGAAGCGTTGCTTAACATATGCCAACCAAGTAACCATATGCCAAGTCTACATGCTGTTCTTGTAAGGTGGTATCAAGTCAGTTGCAACCCAGAGTAAAACAGAGTAAGCTCTGTCAAGTGCTGCACCATCCTCACAATTGTTATGCTGAAGCCCATTATTGCAACTCTGTATCAGTGCATCTCCTTGCAAGCCTTCTGTTTCGCTATCTTCCTAACTACACATGGGGCATCTCTATGTGTCCATGCCATGAAAGGCTCACTTTCATCATTTTTGAAATATATGCCACTTAACGGGTAAGTTTTTAATAAATGTCCGTATTTAGCTTATAAACTAAAACTAGCACTCTTTTTCTCCCCTCCCTAATTTTAGTGTGAAATAGTGGGAACATCGTACCCTACTATTACTCTAGAAGAAGAGAAAAATCCACCTAACAATAGCACAAGATATAACAATTATATTTACTATAAAATGCTGAAAATATATAGCAATCTCACCATACATTAATATTGATAATGAAAATAATAAAATACAAATAAATACTATAGCAGTTCACCAACAAGGAGAGACCATTGCCAATTGGGAGAACTGTTTGGAAAGCTGGCGTTTAACCTGAATTTTCAAAGGTCAGTAGGAATTGTATATGTGGAGATGAGGCAAACAGGATCCAAGAAGGTACAATGTGACTAAAAAAAGAAGAAAAGGGAAAAAAGTTCAGTGCATAATAGTTTTCATAGCAGCCAGCTGACAAATTTAAGACATATCTTGGTTCTTACATTTTAAAACTAAAATACAGTCAGTAGGTTAAGCACTGGTAGGTGTGTATTATACTAATGATTCCATTCACTTGACATGAGAAAAAAATTCACTCGAGTATATGTCTGATGATTGCCTATGAACCATAAGGACAATTCTGCCTGAAGGATACACTTTATTAGTATGTTCGACATATGTAAGAAGACTAATGCAAAGACACCCATCATGTGTAGCTATTTCATGACAGAGTGTTTAAAAATAAGTTTAAGAGGGTGTCATTAGTTCAAGTGGTGACTCTGACATCGAATAGCTGCTCTTTGACTGATCTAAGAATGAACACATTCTCTCTGTACAGTGTGCCATTAGTGATTTTAATTGCATGCTAAGCTTTATAATTTGTTGCTGTCATTTAGGTTCATGTTCTGTACTAATATTTATTCTGCATATTATATAACACCTTATTAAGTTTATTGCCCGCTTTCTAGAAACTTTTTCATCTGACTTTACTTGCACATGAGAAGCTAACTTGCATATCTATTAAAAGCAGGGCTTGAATAACAATGCCTCTTAATATTCTAAACAGAAGTTTTTAATGGAGTAAGTTTATCTAAGGGGAAAAAGATGATTTGCTTCCTAAAGAGAAATAGAAATTATAGTACACACACATTCTAGTATATAATATGCATGCACTTAAGGGCATCAATTAAACAAATTTTAACTTTTTGGTTGGCCTTCTCCATGCTTCCCATGAAGTCCTCCCCCCCAATGGAGCTCTCCTAACTGACTCCACTAAGTCCCACCTTTTGCTTTAACTGCTAATACAATGTCTTACATATGATAGATCCTGAAATTCGATACACCGAGTAAAATGCAATGAATAAGAGTCAAGAAACCTAGTGGTACAGTGTTAAATGTTCAGCTGCTAGCTTAAAGATTGGTGGCTTGAACTCACCCAGTGACTACACAGGAGAAAGGCTTGTCGACAAAATCTTAGGGGGCACTTCTGCTATGTCACATAACATTACTATACATTGGAATCTACTCATCAGCACCCAACAACAACAAACACAACAAATCTTGCTTTTCTCTCCATCCCTTGTATCTTATCACATCCTACCCATATTCTTCCATCAGGGGGCAGGTCTGAAGAGTGTCCAAGAGTCATATTCTCAGGGCTTCCACTGGATTCTTTCAGACCAGGAAGCTTGGTCTTATTTATGAGTTGGGATTTTGTTCCATATTTTTCTCACACTCTGTTCAATATCTATTTGTGGTGACCCCTTTCAGAGTCCTTAGCAGTGGTAGCTAGGCACTGTCTGGTTCTAGTCTCAGGGTCATGAAGGCTGGGGTTGACGTGGTCTATTAGTCACTTGTAGTCATTGTTTCATTGGATCTTTGATTTCCTGCATTCTTCTCTGAACTGGAAGAGAGCAATATCTGCATTTTGCAAGGCTGCTCACAAAGTTTTAAGACTTTAGATTTCTTATCACCTTCATGAATAAATATATCAAACAAGTAAAGGGGTGATAAGAAAGAAACAGAACCAAGGGCAATGATTTATGACCCCGTTTCATCTGTTGTGAAAGAGCAAATTTAACAGAGAAGGGGGAAGGAAACACCAGAAGGAAAAGTGCATCTGACAATGCAATATCCTGGGATCACAGCATGGTAGATAATTTTTTAAAGACTCACTAAAGACCCCAATTTTAAAAATAGACTCCTTCCCATCAAAACTCCAAAACCAAACTCAGGACCATTGAGTCAATGCCAACTCTCAGCAACCTGACAAAGAGCTGTTAGTTAGTAAAATAAGGTTTTGATTGATGAACGTGTAATGCTGTGCTCAGAAAAGATACATAGATGAGTTTGCTACCACAAGCGCCAAGATACGTAGTCAAAGATCTGTATGAGTGCCATCATGGGACCCACAGAAAGAAATACTCAGAATCTAGATAAAGAGTCAGATACAAAGCCACATGTGTCTTTGAATGTATAATACAATGCAAGACATATGTCCCCTCTATGTCTTCTTTAAATCGATGTTAAGTAGTGGAGAGAAACAAAACTCTTGGTTTATTCAAATCAGTGTAACTTGGTTGGTTGTTCCATCTTGCTTCTTTGAAGTAAAGAAAAGATAATTAGATGATTTCTGAAAAATTAAACTACAGTTACTAAAATCTCTAAAATGAGGGCTGTTTAATATCTTTGGTTTTATTGTGGTTGCTTTATGCTCGTGTTGTTTAAAAGGAAATCTATTTTTTAAAAGATGCCCAGAATGATCTGAGAATGACTTGAACCAATTAAGTCCCCATCACAATGGAACATAAAAACTTCAAAGAAAACCTCCCAGACACACCTAGTCAAACATTAGGGGTTCATCCTCCCAGAGGGTGAAACTGTCTGTGAAAGTAAAAGAAAAAAGCTATCTATATTCAACGAACCAGAGGTGCAAATAGAGTTAACGATATGTTTTTACAACAAGTTCTCATTTTTCCTTTCATCCCCACTGAGACCGTGGTCATTTTGACATTTCCATATTTGATGCTAACCTAACAGCTAATGTGTGTTTTCAAATGGAATAGCTAAAGAAGTATTCTCGAATAGAACTACCACAATGTAGCTTTTAAATATACTTTCAACTGTTGTTTGATCTGTTTGCAAGAAAAACTTCTTCTGAACTCTAAAGTATTCTTTCATCTATTCCACTTTAGTGACCTGTTCACTTTATTTCCCCCTTCCTTGTGCATATCCAGCACCCCCTCCCCACCAAAAGCTTTATTTGTTTTATCAAGTCATAGCATTTCTTTTTCAATCTGAGCTTATATGCCCCTGACAATATAGACTGTGAAATAAGATGTATTTGCATGTCTTGCCTGACTCACAATTAGGGAGATATAGATATATATAGATATATATAATTTTGTGTAAACTAGGTCCTGGGCTCCTTAGCAACAGACACAAAAAGAAAACCAGGACATATTCCTTCACAACAATCTTCTTCCATCTTAGAGTCTTTTGTTGAGTCTTTTCATTTTAGATTTTCTTCCCAAGAAAGTAGGTAGATAGGACTACTGGCCTCCCTACAGTCTTTTGTTAACACTGCAAAGACAGCAGTGGAAAATTCAAAGGTGTGCTTGAGCTGTGCACTTTCCAGTTCCTTTTGAATCAGACTAAGCAAAATCCAAGGTAAGCCATTAGGAAAAAGGGGTTTTAGGATTTTCAGTTTCATATTTCCTACTTACATAGACACTGCAGCCAAATTAGGATGCTACCAAAGTGATATTAAAGAAACTGTGGGGAGAAGGGGATTTCACCTTTCTGATAAACAAGACTTAAGAAGCCCATTGTGTTCATGTTAACTTTCTTGCATACTGTTGTATCATGATGCAAGCCATCATGATCACCCCTTGTTGCAGTAACAACATATTAATTACAGGGAAGCAACCAGCAGATATACTCCTGCCATGCTACCAGAGGGATTTATTTTAACCACTCAAAATGTATGAATACTTAGAGAGGAAAAGCAAAGCTTGAATATTAATTCAGAAAATGAATTGTGGTGCAGGAAGGCTTAATGCCAGAAATTAACCTGAACATCATTTTATTAAGTGACAGGAAAAATCCATACTAAATGGACACAGAACAATTAATTTTTAAATCTAATTACATTTTATTTTTTTAATAACCAGGATATAATGTATTCTCCTTTTGAAGATGTCAACACTGATTATTAAGATGCCCTGGAGACCCTAGTAAAAATATATATATTTTCCTCTCACTTGATGTGTTGGTGATCCTAGGTTCTCAGTAGTAATAGCTTATGGTACTAAGAACCATTGAAGATGAAATGTGTTATGCCACAACCCAGAACAAACACTGCCATCAAGTCGATGCCAATTCATAGTGACCCTCAAGAAGGAGGCAGTGTTGTCCCTGTGGGTTTCTGAGACAGGTCATCTTTGTGGGAGGAGGAAGCCTTGACCTTCACCCATGGAGCAGCTGGTGATTTCAAACTACAGACCTTGCAGTTAGCAGCCCAGAGCACAACCACTCTGCCACCAGAACTCCTAAATGTATTTTAGAGCAGAGTTTTAGCAAAGATATGAAGAAGAAAGGAGACGTGGGAAATTGGTGTCTCTAACATAGGTGTTCTTAAATGTTTCTCCACCAGTGGTATATTTTCTTTGATATGTGGCTCACCAATCATGTCACAGAATTCTCTGCAGTGCAATGAATAGCCAAGTAGACCTTTTATTTGAATGGTTTCAAGACCTGGTAAATTGGGAGTTAATGGTATACAGGAAAGTTACATACTGGAGATTATTAACAGTGCAAAGTCTTTAAAATGAAGCAGTAGACAGTTATACTAATTGTGGAGAACTATTGATAGGCAGACAAAGTTCTGGTATATCAATGTGCTACATACTGTATTAAGACATGCATTATTCTGGCATCCTGAGGTATTTGGTTTGTGTTTGGTCATGTCAGTGTATAGCTCACAGGTGTTATGAAGTGGGGAATTGATTACCTTCTGGAAGCCACGAAATGTTTTTTTTCTGTGTTTTTGGTAAATGAAACCAAGGATTCATGAACCTATAGGGAAAACAAGTAGAACAAACTTGTCAGAGAGAGAATGCAGGAGGAGGGCAGGGCGATGAAAGGGAGATGATGTAAGGTATCCAAGAAGAAACAGAATGTTTGGGAACTGATGATGGAAACAATGGTATAATCTTGATGAGAATGATCAATACAATGGCACGATAGGTGGATTAATTCCTAAGTAAGAATAAGGTGAAAGACCAAAAACAAACAAATGGTTTGGTTTTGGGGGCTCACACTAAATCCCAGCTCCCACTTAAGAACAATTAGAACTTACATTATGGCCCTGCTCAATACTCCTCCAAGAAGGGAGAAAAAAGGAGACAGTGCTAGAGCAAAATGTGGTAAAGAAATCAGGAGGTGACTACCAGCATCTGGGCTCTTAAAGACTTGTTTCCAAACAAGCCGCCATCTAAGTGAGATGTCAAAGTCCTCGTGGAAAAAGCACACCATCGTCAGTCTCTGAAGAACGGTGAAGCATATAATACAAAATCAAAGACAAGTTTAGTGTCAGAGTCTAAAGTCTGAGAATCTGGTTTGCAGAAGGTAACGGAACACGGTGGGAGGCTGTAAACCTCCAGTGAACTATTTCCATAATTGAAGGATAGAAGGAAGGTGTTACTAAACAATAGTTAGTTGAGAAAAGAAGTCAGAGGCACATAAACTTGACTTGAACAGTTAAAACTTGTCAACAGATTTTCCTTGTGATGCATACTGGACCTGATCTGGTATCCAAAATCGCATGTTTTTGAGGGCTGAATTGTTTTTGTTTGCATTTGGATTGTACATATTGGGGGGGGCTCTCAGGAGTGGTATGCCATTGGTTTCCTACTCTTGAAGTTGTGGTAACTGTTTTTTCATTTTTTGGTATATGCAAACCAGGACTGGCGAGCCTTTACAGTCAGCAAGTGGAATAAGGGTTGTGGGAGGAGGGGGAACAGAGGTGGTGGCAGGAGGAAGGTATGATGACGTCAAGGGGTCCACATCAAAAAAGAATGTTAGGAAACTGTGGGAGCAAATGTACACTCCTGCTGGATGTGATTGAACTATGGAATGATTTAATATGTGTATTACCAGCAATTCCAATTAATCATTGAAAAAAGAATGCAAATGGGGAAAGAACAGAGCAACTGTTACTTGAGGTCAAGAAAAATGCTATGCTCACAACTCAGTTATAGGTCATATTTCTCTTTCTTTGACTAAACTGTAAGTATCCATTGATGGGAAATATGAAATAAGAACATTGAAACTTAGAATAGCTCATCTCACTTCCTTCATGTAGAATACTAGGTAAATCCCTTAACTCAAGATCGTGTTTTTTCAGAAGAGATGAGCCAATCAGAGTGACAGAGCATTGATGAAACATACAACTTTCATGCTTTCTCCCCCCCACCCCTATCATGATCCCAATTCCACCTTACAAATCTGACTAGACCAAAACATGTACACTGCTACAGAAAGAGCTCACAACACAGGGAATCCAGGACAGATAAACCACTCAGGACAAATAATGAGAATCAAAATATCAGGAGGGGAAGGGGAAGGTGTGAGGAGACAGGGGGGTTGATCATCAGGATCTACATATAACTCCTTCCCAGGAGGACAAACAACAGAAAAGTGGGTGAAGGGAGACAGCAGTAGATGTAAGATATGAAAATTATAACTTCTAATTTATCAAGGGTTCATAAGGGAGAAGGGGTGGGGGAGGGAGAGGAAAAATGAGCAGCTGATATTAAGGGCTCAAGTATAAAGAAAATGCTTTGAAAATGATGATGACAGCAAGTGTACAAATGTGCTTCGCATAATGGATGAATGTATGGATTATGATAAGAGCTGTAAGAGCCTCCAATAAAAGTATTTCATTATAAAAAAAACCTTGCTTTTTATCTGTAAAACAAAGGACTTTGTACATAGATGGGCTATAAATCCTTTCTGGTTTGAACATTTCTGTAATTCTGTCAAGTCTTAAGTGAAAATTACTTGACTGAAGGAGTCTCCACTTCAAACCAATGTACTTTCCACTCCCGGTACTTAATTTTGTAATATCCTAACACTGTGTTTTTTCCTTACACGTGGAATATGTTCCCTTCTCATACATTGCTACCCAACTTTTAAAAAGAAGAAAAGAAAAAGTTACCATCGTTTTGTACAAATGACACATATACCTTTCTTCCTTAGGCTTATCATCCACACACATTCTTTTTCAAAGAATGCTCTATTCACACTTTTTATGAGTTAAAGATTTCAATCATTTGTTCCTGTCCTGTGGATTTAATGTTAAGGTTTTCATCTCCATGAGGTTGACACCAGCAGCAGACTCTAGGAGTTTCTCAAACATATCTTTTCACAACAGGATTTCTTCCTCTTCTCAAAGACGCTGTCTACTGAAGACAGAAATCATGTTTTCTGCGTTGGAAAAGCTCTCTCCAGAGCAGCCAACTCCAGCCAGGAAGTACATGGGTATTTCTGTGCACCTGAGGCTGGAGAGACCACTCAGACACCCAGGTGCGTGAGACTGGCATGCATAGACCCACACATCCTCCCCCTCCCCCCGTCCCTCTAGCTAGACTGAGTCTCCAGTTCACAAGGACTCCACTTGTCAGGCAGGAACATCTTGCAGGTGCAGAGAGGGACATTCGTCCCTTTCTCAGACCAGAGAAGTCCCCCCAGCTGCCCCAACCCCACTGGCAGGAGCAGTGTGCGCCCCATCAACACCATCCTTCTTTCGACTTCTCGAGGAGTTGGAAGCAGCACCACAAGACTTGGGGGACATGGGTAACGGCCTCATTTCCATCCCAGTCCGTGCTGAGGCAGTGGAAGCCAGTGAGCCTCCCCTCCCCAACCACTGTCCACCTACCTTGGGGCTGATGGGCTATCAGGACTCCACTCTCACCCCTAGCCGTGAACTGCCCAGGCAAACACACCATTAGAATTGTTATTTTATGATCACTCCCTGGAATTGTTTACTTTGCGATTACCATCCAATTTGAAAGTAGCCCTGGTGGGTAACCTACTCCCATAAAGATTCACAATCTCAGAAAAGCACAGGGGCAGTTCTGCTCTGACCTACAGTCATTATCAATGAATACTTGACCATAGTTTATATCTTTCTTATACAAATATGTTCAAAAGTGACATTTTCAGACTACTGCATAGAGGGGAAGGAGCTGAAATTCACTTCTGGAAATGTCAGGAGCATGTAGTGCATACATGGACATGCTATACCAGAACTTTTTAAAACATAATTTTGACATCTCTGTCTGTTACATGTGTCCTCACATGTGTTACATGTGGACACTCGCAGAAAAAAATCTGATATTTAGTTTTCCATCGACTCTTGCATCAATGCTAATCTTTGCATTTTTCTTTAAAAATTATAAATTTCATTTAATCTTTCAAAGTTAGTGGTTTAAAATAGTGTTTGTAGTAGTCCCAAGATTTTTGTAAAAGTCTCTACATGATGCTCACTTCGGCAGCACATATACTAAAATTGGAATGATACAGAGAAGATTAGCATGGCCCCTGCATAAGGATGACACGCAAATTCATGAAGCGTTCCATATTAAAAAAAAAGTCTGTACATGTAATTATCTCTCTTTTTTCTATCCTAGCATTGTTTTAATTTGTACCTTTCTCTTTTCATTTTCTTGGTCATTTCTGGGGTCATGTACTTTTTAAAGCACTTGTTAAAAAATTTTAGCACCTAATAGGTTACCTATGATAAAAAATAGCTTTCATATAGGTGAGTACTTCAAAAGTAATATATTCTCTGTTCTACAGACTTGAAAAAATATTAATATTTTGTCCAAAAGATTTGGGGGCTGGTTTGATTCACCAGTGTTTAAGAGAGACTTGGTAGATCTCTCAGCATAATTAGTATTTATTAAATTTAGTACATGCAACTTTGTGCCTGTAAAATTTTCCTTCGTTGCTCCATTTGTTGGGTGAAGTGTTCTTTATTTTATGAATGCCTTGAGTTAAATTCTGTTACTCTGACATTAATATTGCTATTCTAGTTTTCCATGCTATCCTTTAACTTGCAATATATTTGTGAGACTTTTTAGTTGTACCCCTTAAGAAACATATAATTGAATATTTTTTAATCTGCTCCAGTAATTTCTTTTCTTCTAGCATAAGTCTACTTTATAAATTATTAGTAGGATGCTGATAACTACAAATATATCTAGCCCTATTTATACCATTTCATCTTGTGTTTTCTATTTACCATTATTTTCTTTTTCTTCCTTTTTAGTTTTATATTCTGTTAAATTGATAATCCTTTGTAAAATTTGTACTAATTTTAATGCTATCTTTTATATTCCTACCACTTAGTGATTGTACTTAATTTACTAACAGGTGCATTTAGCTACAAAATGTGACAATTAATAAATGCATCCAACATGGTCTTCACTTTTCCTAAAGGCTATAGATTTCAGTATTCTGATGATGAACCATCATTCCTGTACAAACTTATTATTATTGCGAATTTTAGTTTTATGTCTTTGAGCTGTGTTTGTCTTATTTGTGATGACTATCAAAGGCAAAACCTATCTGAAGCAAGGTCCATGTTTATTTTTCCTTCTAATCTCAAAGCTTTCTTTCCAGATTCACATTTTTTCAAAAGAAGGACACATTTAACAGATCTTTAAGTAAGGATGCCTGGGTGATAGCTCCCTCGGGCTTTCTATGCATAGAAATGCTCTCATTCCTGAATTATAATATACCTAGATATAAAATTATAATTTCATAACTATTTTCCTTTCACATTCAAGCTCTTGCTTGATTGTTTTTTAGCTTAAAGTGCTATTCCACTAGAGATGTGGATCTTTTATAGATCATCTATGTCCCCCCCCCAATAACTTTTAAAATACTTCATAATGCTTGACAAGCTAGAGTTTTACTATGATTCTTTCAGAGAGAAGTTTTAAGCTAAAGGATAACTTCTCTATTCTATCCTGGGGAAATGTTTTGTGTGTTTATTCTTCAAATATTACTCATTTTTCTTTCTTTTCACTCTCTTCTGGGACTCATACGGAACATATAAGCAACTTTCAAAACAAAACCAAAACCTTATATGCCTCTAATCAATCTCTCTCTCTTTTATATATTTCTGTAATTTTCACTGAACGAATCACCTACCAACAAAATCTGAGAGTTCTGATAGCTATTGCACATTCTAATAACTATTGCAATATTCCATCACTAAATATTTTCATTTTTTGCTTTTTGTTTTAGCAAATGTAGTAGTATATTTGCCATTATGATGTGAATTTACATTTTCCTCATGACAAATTATGTGAAGTATCATTCGCTTTCCTAATGACCATATGTTTATTTTCTTTGACCCAATATATGCTCAAAAATTTGCCTAGCTTTTAATTGTTACTTATTGGTAGTTCTTATTGGTATTTGATGGTAGAATTTCATTAAATATTTTGATCATGAGTCCTTTTCTAAAAACATTTTGTGAATATATTCTCCAGTTTGTGGCTTTCCTTTTATATGGTTTTTAAATTGTGCCTTTTAAAAAGCAGAGTTTTTGGAACAACTTTAATTTGAGTCAATTTGGAAAATTGATTTTGACCTTTAAAAAAAAATTTGTGGTTAGTGTTTTTTATCATGCTTAAAGATCTGTGACTGGAAATAGTTAAAAGAGAACTCACAGGTTTGGGGGTGGGTGGAATATTTAGTAACTATAAATTAGAGAAAGGGATAATCTCCAAAATCTAGAGAAAACTACAACATCATAACAAGAAAAAATGCAAATGACCCAATAAAAATGGGCACAACACAAGAATAGACAAAACATTTGGGAGGTGAAAACTCTGAAAAAATATTCATTCCCATTCATTAGTAATGAGAAAGACAAATAGAAGTAACAATAAGATACTACCTCACACTGACACTTTTAGCAAAATTCAATAAAGCAGAAAATAAATGCTGGCAAGGATGTGGATATATTGGAACACTCATGTTGCTGGTGGGATTGCAGAATTATGCAATCACTATGGGAATATCAACATGGCAATTTCTTACACAAATACAAACTTGCCTTATAATACAGCAATCTCTCTATGGGATATAAACCTTACAGAAATAAAGAATACAAAGAGAGGTACACACTTATGTTTATTGTAGCATTTCAACAATAACAAAAATATGGAACCAACTAAATATTCCAATTATAAAAGGGATAAATAACAAATTCTAGAATATTCATACATGGAATATTATGCATCAGTGAGAATTCTATTATACACTTTAAGATAGGGACAAAACTAGAGAACATTGTGCTTAACAAATTTAGCCAATCCTATCAACACAAATTTTAATGGCATCATTATAATAAGAAAAACAAAGGAAAAGAAAAGTGGGTTTTAGTTTAGTTTTTATTGTTGTTTTTGTTGTTTTTAACCAAAAGATAAAACATCAAAGAGTACAAGAAGCCAAGGACAGGGGTTATGTCAGGGAGATAGAAAATTTTAGCTGGCAGGAGAATTGCTGAGAGGGGGGGAAAAGAAAATCACATTTATAAGGAGATTATTATTACTGACTTCATTTGTGGAGATAGTCTTTGTAACTATATAAAATATGCTTCTTTAAAAACACAAACGAGAAAACAAAAGCTGAAACTCGCAGCCTTAAAAACCCTCCAAATTCCTTACTCTTTGGAGATGGTCTGAGTGGCTAAAAAAAAAAAGCAAAGTTGAAGTGGACTTGGATTCTATAGTGACATACAAATTCATATCAGACATATGAGAAAAAGACCAAAAATTCTGTACCCATACTAATGTCAGCTGTTATGTATATATCACCATGATTGTTTTTAATTAGTTGTGTTGTGTGTTGTGAGGTATAATTTTTGAAATTGATGATTCAGCTGTTCCAATGTATTTTTTCAAAAAGAATCCTTTTCATATTGAATTACCTCCGAATCATGTTCAAAAATAAATTGATTTCATATGTGTATTCCATAGGCTAGGTTCTCTATCAAAGTAAAACTAAGGGTGCTTGCATATGAATATGTACAGATATGGAGGGGTCTATATCAAGAAATGGCTCGCACATAATTATAGAGGTAAGTTCCAAGTCCATGGGACAGATGTCAGAGTGGGGGCTTCACCTGGCTTGCATAACTGTAGGAATTAATGAATCTTAGATCTGTAAGTCACATAGTAGTCTTTTGGTCTTTTAGAAACTGATAAATCCAAGATCAGGAGATAAGATGGCAGATTTCTGGCTTAAGTTTAAAGAATTTGAAATCAGATAATGAACTTAGAGCAAGATCCAGACCCAGCAAGAAGCAAGTAAGATTTTCTACAGTGTCACATATAGTGGAAATAAGCCACACAGCCCAAAAGCAGTAACCCTCCCTTCAATTGACTGCCTGCTCACAGCAGATCTCATAACGGAGATTATTACATTCAATTAAATCACATTATAGGAAATCGTTCTGTCTTAATTGCCATCCCTATGGGAATCCTAGCTCAGTCAAGTAGGCACATAACATGAGTTATCACTTGGTGTAACTAATTTTGTGGTCTCTATTCTGATCCATCAATCTATCCTCCTATTCTTTTTGCTAATATCACATTATGTATCTTTACTGTAGTTTTAAAATAAATATTTAAACAAATAATATAAAATTTTGCATCTCTATATAAATTTTAGAATCAATTCAACATTTTGTATAAAAATAAATGTTTGCTGATTTTGACAGGGATTGTTGAATCTATAAATTAATTTAGGAAGAATTGACATCTTAGTAAAATTGAATCATTTGATTCATGATTATAGTATATACTTTCATTCTTTGGTCTTATATATTTTCTTTCAACAATATGTTGTGGTTTTCAATATAATACTGTAACAAATTTATACTAAGCATTTTTGTTAGTTCTATCTTTTGTGATATAATTTTTGTAATTAAGAAAATGACTTGGCTGCATTGAGCAAATCTATAAAATACTTCTTTAAATTGTTAAAAAGCAAAATTGTCATTTGAAGATAAAAGGCATGAGATTTTCAATAGTTTCATGGACATATGAAAGCTGTATAATGAATAAAGGCCAAAGAAGATATGATGAGGCCCTTGGATTGTGGTGTTAGTGAAAAATATTGAATACCAAGGTCTGCTAGAAAAAGTACAACCAGAATGCTCATCAAAGCAAGAATGGTAAAAGAAGGACAAAGTGGGAGGGTTTGCTTTACCTGATGTTAGCACCTATTATGCAACCAGAGTGGTAAGAACAGTGTGGTATTATATAATGAGAGATGCTCAGACAATTGGAAATGGACTGAAAACCCAGAAATAAAAATATCAGCATACAAGCAACTGATCTTTGATGAGGGCCAAAAAATATCAAAGGGGAAACAGATGCCCTTTTCAAAAAGTGTTGATGGGAAAAATGGTTATCTACATGCAGAAAAATGAAGCAAGATCCTTACCTCACTCCGTGTATAAAAATAAACTCAAGATGGATCATAAACCTTAAGGTAGACCCCAAACTATTAGACCCCTCAGTGAGGGAATTGGGAAAGACCTGAGAACTTTGGCTGAGAGAACACATAGGCTATCAGAAATGGGGAGGGACACAAACACAGAGGCACAAAGAGACAAATGGAATATAACAAAAATTAAACACCTGTGTACATTGAAAGAATTCACCAAGAAAGTAGTAAGAGAGCCCACAGACTGGGAAAACATCTTTAGCAATGGCACATTAGACAAAGGCCTTATTACTAAAATCTACAATACTTTGCTAAATTAAAATGAGGCAAAAAGCTACTTGCCCACTAAGGAGGTGGCCAAAGGAATTGAACAGAAATTTCACAGGGGCACAAATCCGAATAGCCAATAAACATATGCAAAAATGTTTCTTATCATTAGACATAAGAGAAATGCAAACTAAAACAACTATGAGATATCACCTAACACCCTCAAAGATAGTCTAATTCAAAAAATCAGAAAGTAACAAGTGTTGAAGCGGCTTTGTGAGATAGAAACTCTCATCTACTGCTGGTGGACCTGTAGTTATGTACAATCATTACAGAAATCTATTTAGTGATATCTAAAACAGATGAAAATTGAGCTACCATACAACCCAGCAATCCCCCCTACTGGGCATATTCCCAGAAGAGGTGAAAAACAAACCACGACCAGACATCTGTGCTTCAGTGTTCATTGTGGCACAGTTCACAGTTGCAAGGAGTTGGAAACAGCTCAAATTTCCATCCACAGATGAATGGATCCAAAAAATGTGATACATACATTCAATGGAGTACTACGCATCACTAAAAAGCAGTGATGAACACATGAAACACATCGCCACATGGGAAGAACTGGAAGAAATTATGCTAAACAAAGTAAGGCAAGCAAAAAAAGACAAGTACAACATGAATCTACTGAGGTGCGATAGGTAAGCTTGTTGTGCCAACATGGCCAACGAAGATAGATAGGTCTGTTGTGACAACATGGCCAATGAACACACATAAGATCAATTGAAAGGCAGAGATAGAAATAGCTCGGTGATCTCCGCCCTTGCCCTCTTGCTCTTGGACCTTCAGACTAGCTGGCTGCCTTGTTCATCCTGTGCCTTGATCTCCAAGCAACACTACCCGTGAAACACCTAATTGGTGGACTGTGTTGCTGTGAGTTGAAGTTCCTTTAAGGCCTGCTTCACCACACTCCTGGAATATACATCTCTTGAGTTAGGGACAGTTGGACTCTGTCATCTAGCTGACTATTTATGACCTGCTGTTTGCTGCTTGTGGCCATATAGCTTAACTTCAACTATTGTCTAGTCTTTTTTAACTAGTGTGCCATTCAGTTTCCATGAATTTGATTATTTTGCCCTTGTTTTAGCTACCTTTTTATTTCTAGCTTTGTGGTGTTATTGTCTAATAGAATTTTTTTTTTTAGTTTATTATCACTTTTGTGCCCTGAAATATAGTCTATTCTAGAGAATGTTCTCTGTGCACTAGAAAGAATGTATACTTTGTTGCTGTTGGAAGGGCTGCTTTCTCTCTATATGTTGGATCAGGTACCTTGCTGTTTAGTTCTGTGTCTTTATTGTCTTACCTGATGTTGAGGGGTGAGTTGAAGTCTCCAACTACTATTACTATTATTATTTCTCACTTCAACTCTGCAAGAGTTTGATTACCCTTTCCCAAGCATCTTTTATTAGCTCCCTATATTTTTATTATGGTTATGTATTCCCAGCGTTTCTTTAGTCACTACGTAGTGTCCCATTTGTCTTTCATTTTTTTCCTTTATGTCTATTTTAGCAGAGATTAATATTGCGGCTGGTGCCTTTTTATTATTGTTATTACCATTAGCTTGGTAAATTGGACTTTGATTTTTTTTTAGTCTATGTTTGACTTTGTGTCTAAAGTGTGTGTCTTGTAGGCAGCATATTAATGGATCTTGTTTCCTTACCCAGTCTGCCACTCTCTGGACCAGTGGGTTCCGTTCATTAACATTCAATGTCATTAGGGGTTTGTGCAGATTTGTTACTGTCTTTTACTGTGTGGGAGTTTTGTGGTGGTTGTTCATTTTCGAGTAGAACTTTGGGCAGTTTAATCGGCTTCTTTAGTTTCCCTCTTATTTTTTTTTGGGGGGGGGGCATCACAGCCCTCAGGTGGTGGGAGTAGGAGGCCCAGCCTTTGCTCCGTGGAGCTGGAATTGAACCTCCATCACAGTGGGCCGCAGTCCCGCGCACAACCACTACGCCACCGGGGCTCAGCCCTCCCTCTTATTTTTATGTTATTTTGAGTACGGTTTTCAAAGTGTTGGTTTCTATGTCATGTTATTATATATGTTCCTTTCAGGTTTGTCTGCTGTTGTTGATTCTATATCCAAAGAGTTCCTTTTACAATCCTTGTTCTTTTTTTTTTTCCTTTTGCAATGCTGGCTTCGTTTTCATAAATGTCTTTAATTTTCCTTTTCTGAAAATATCTGTCTTTCTCTCCCATATTTGATAGATAGTTTTGCTGAATATAAAATTCTTGGTTGGCAATTGTTTGCTTTCAGGATTGTATGTACTTCATTCTTTGTCTTCTTGCCTGCATGGTTTCTACTGAAAAATCCATGCTTTTGCTTCTTGGTTTTCCTATTTGTGACTGTTCATTTTACCCTGGTTGATATGTTATGACATTTTTCTATCCTGTTTGGGGTTTCTCTGTTTCTTGAATATTTGTCTCCTCTTTTACAGGGTCTGGGAAGTTTTGTGACCAGCTGTTTGCTGCTTTCTTCCTGATCTAGAATCCCAATGAAATGTAGATTTCTCCTCTCAATCATGTCCCACATAATTCTAAACCTTTCTTTAGGCTACTTTGATCTTCCTGCTAATTGTCACCAGGCTCACTAGTACAGCTTTCCTTTTCTTCAATTCTTTTTTGTTGTTGTTGTTGTTGTTGTTGTTTGGACATCACTGCCCTCTGGTGGTGGGAGTAAGAGGCCTAGCCTTTGCTCCATGGAGCTGGAATTGAACCTCCATCCCAGTGGGCTGCAGTCCTGCGCACAACCACTACGCTACCGGGGCTCAGCTTCAATTCTATTACTTTACTCTTTACCATGTTGTGCAATCCTGTTATCATGAATCTCACTCATCTGAATTTTCCATTTTCTACATGTTTTGCTTTTTCATAATGTAACTTACTCTATTTTTTTTTCATTTATTAGGATAAATGCTTAAATGTTTCTAGACTTTTCTCCTTATGATAGAGACATTTAATAACATAAAGTTTCTTCTGACCATTACTTTACCTGCATTGCACCAATTTTGAGATGTTTAAATAAGTAAATAAATTAACTAATAATTTATTTTAATTTTGAGGTACTTCATTTTAATTATTAATCAATTCAAAATACATTAACATTACTTTCATCAACGAAGTATTTAGTAGCATATTGCTTAATTTCTAAATATCTATTTAATAATATAATTTTGTTATTCATTTACATTTTAATACTGCTATGGTCAGAAATTACATGATTCAGTCATTTAAATATGCATAAGCTCACTCTATACTCTTCTAAAGACGTCAGGAAAGTGTTGCAGCGTTAGTGGGAAACAACTCCACCTCACTTAACCATGCTAATTACCTCAAGCATTTTATGTGTCTGGGGATTGCTTGACTGTCTTCTGTGAAATATGTGTTTGTCCTCTGCCTGTTTTTTAATTGGATTGTCTTTCTTGTTGAGATGTTTGCATTTTTGTAAATTTTAGAAATTCTTCTGTGTGATATGACACTGCCAATTTCCACCCCCCATCCCACTCAGTCTATTGGGTTCTCATTTTACTTTATTGGTGAAATTTTTGATTCAACTAAGTGTCAAGTTTTAGGAGATCTTAGTAATCTGGTTTATCTTCTTTACATTTTTCATTGCTTTTTATTTGATGACATTTTTGTTTTAAGTTTTATTTAGTTATTTAAGTTTTATTTAATTATTTGTTTTTTTAATTATTTGATCCATTATGATTTCATTTTTATATGTGGTGTGAGATATGAGTCCTTTTAATTTTCTTCCAAATGAATATTCAGCTCTCCCAGCATCCTTTAGTAAAAATACTATTTCTTTCCCTTAATGATTGTTGACCCTTTGTCAAGAATCAGGTAACCATTAATGAATGGATTTACTTCTCAGTTTCCAATTCTGTTCATATTGATCTATGTGTCTGTTGTATCTATACCAGGCTGTTTAGACTATAGTGGCCATGAAGTGGATTTTAAGATCAGGAAGTGAGGGCTCCTAGTTTGTTCCTCATCTTTATATATTGCTTATTTATTTATTTATATATTGTTGTCCAGGATCTTTTTACTTTTTAGATAGTAGATGATCATTTTTTCAATCCTGTTAAAAAAGATATTGGAATCTAGATGGGGTTAAGAGTTCCTATCCATGAACTTGGTATATTTTCTCAGTTATGTGAAGAGAAAATGCACATGGATTAAGCCTCAGGTGAATGCCCTCTGACCATAGGGATGTGAATAACCTTGCTGTCGTGCAAATATGTTATTAAAGATGCAGTTAAGGTCAGATCTGACTTTAAAAAAAAACTGAATACCTTCAAAATGTATCAAAAAAGGAGATCAAGTTATATTACATTTTAATCCAAAAACATCTGTCAAAATCAATTTTATAATGTTCTCTGTCTGATAACAAGGCTTTTTAGAGGCTCAACTATGACCAAAGAGAAGTCGCCTGAGACAATCCATGTGTGAACACTGCAAATGGATTTTTTTTAAAGATCATTTTATTGGAGCCTCTGAGAACAATCCATACATCATTTGTATCAAGCTTATTTGTACATGTTACCATCATCATATTCTTTTTTTTTTTGACACCACTGCCCTCTGGTGGGAGGGGGAGGACCAGCCTTGCTCCTGGAGAGCTGCTGCTGGATTTGAACCGCCAAGCCAGTGGGTCGCAGTCCCTCACTCAACCACTACGCCACCGGAGCTCAGCACCATCATCATTTTCTAAACACGTACTTTCTATTTGAGCTCTTGGTATCAGCTCCTCTTTTTCTGCTCCCTCCTCTCTCCCCCACCTCTGAGAACCCTTGATAAAAGATAAATTATTTTCATGTTCTATGCTGACCACTGTCTCCGTACACCCATATTTCTGTTGTTTGTCCCCCTGGGATGGGGGTGGGGGGGTGGGGTGGTGCTTATGTGTCAATCATTGTGTCTGTTCCTCCTTCCTCCTCTCCACCCCTTGTATTCACCCTACCCTCCTGGTATCACTACTCCCATTTCTGTTCCTGAGTGGATTATCAGGTCTTGGTTCTCTGAGCTCTTATCTGTACCAGTGTACATTCTCCAATCTAGCCCGAAGTGAAAGACAGGACTGGGGTCATGATAGCGGGGGTGGGGGAAGGGGTGGTAAGGAGACCACAAAGAAGCAGAGGAGTATTGTGTGTTTCACTGGTGCTATACTGAGCTAGTTGACTCACCCCTTCCTGGTAATCCTTCTGTGAGGAGATGTCCTATTATCTACAGATGGGTCTCCTCCAACTCCCTTTGTTCGCAACAATCTGTTTTTGTTTGTTTGCTTGCTTGCTTGTTTTAGTTCTGCTGATTCCTGTTTCCTGATGCCATCAACACCTCGCGATTACACAGGCTGGTGTGCATCTTTCATGTGGGTCTGCTGCTTCTCTGCTAAGTGCTTTCTTGCTTCACTTCAAGTCTTGAAGACCCCAGATCCTAAATCTGGGCACCATCAGATTTCCTCAGTGCATTGCAAATGGATTTTGAGCATCCACTGTCCTCTATAACCTTCTGCATACCAGGTTTTCACAATTTAAACTCTGGTACTCTTCCCTTCACCAGACTTGGATCTTATTATTCACAAACCTTGAATCAAATGGGCTGGTGAGTTTCTTCCATGTGGATTTAGTTATCGCCTCTTTTATTTGGATGCCTGTTTGAAGACGAGCCTCTATAACCCCAGATGCTATACTTTCTGAGCATTAGGTACCATCTAGTTTCTTCATTGAGTGACTATTTTAAATTATATTGTTTTCCTTTGTTATATTTACCAGTGCTCTGTCCACTCTATTAACCCTCTGGTTGAGTCAACCTTTAGGCCTACCACTGCTATTATTTTGCTGTTTTCCGTTTCACTTCTTTCTACTCTAGTCCAGATCATATTATTTCTTCTGATGGCTAGAGCTTTATTTTGCTGCTCTTTTCCCAATTATTGGAAATATTTGATTATATCATTTATTTTAATTTTGCCATATATTGCCTTCTAAACACTGTTTTTGCTAGGTCCCAAAGATTTTAGTGTGCTGCAATTTAATTATTTTTTTGATTAGAGAGATTAATTTTTTATTTTCTCTATTGCCCAGTAGTTTTTATGATGGATACAATTCAAATTTTCTCATATTTAATGTTTGTCTTCTTGATATATTATTGTTGAATTCTAATTTTTATAGCATTGTGATCTGATGAGAGGCTTTGAAGTATCTTGAGGTTTTACACTTTGTTGTTTCTTTCTTTGTGGTTTAACATATGCTCTCTTCTGGAGAAAAATAAAATAAAGACAAAGGCTCTCCTACCAAAAGGGACAGACTTAGGAGGTGGCCAAAGAGAGGAAGGGAAGAGAGGAAAAAGGAAGCAGTAGGTTAGAAGATTAACAGGTATTAACTTGAGTGAAGGGCAAGCTAGTGATCCATAAGAGAGAGAAGTGAAATCAAAGGAGGAGGGTAGGGTGCAATTTGATAAGTAAGTTAAACTGTGGAAGAAAATATTGATGATCAGAAATGTTAAAACTTCATTTAATTCTCAATAAAACTGCTTAATAAAATATTTTAAAATTGCATTCAAATGCAGAAAATGGTGTGTAGAAAATCTCCTATTGTAGACTTGTCTATTTCACTAAATTCTGTTAGAGCCCAGCTTATATATTTCAGGGCTCTTTCATTGGGTGCATAGATGTTTACTACGGCTATTTCCTCTAGTTCAGTTGATGTTTTAATTGGTACATAATGGTTTTCTGCTGATGTTTGTCTTATGCTTTATTTGGGCTTTTGCCTTAACGTCTATTTTATCAGAAATTAATATCGCCACTCCTGAGTTTATTTTGACAGTCATTTGTTTGATATATTTTTTCAGGGTATTTGTGTCTTTGCCTCTAAGATATATCTCTTGTAGATGGCAGTTCCTGCTTTCTTATCCATTCCAATATGCTCTGTCTCTTAGCTTTCATCCATTTAAAGTCAGTGTAATTATCATTAGATATGAATTTTTTGTCATCATTTTTCTGTGTGCATTGTGTGAGTGTAGCTGCCAAAATAATCATCTGTGCTGACTTGATTTTGCGGATTTTCTTATCCTTATTTTTTCTTCATTGCTGTTGCTTTCATATTTGCTAAATCTTTGTGACTTCCTATTTATATTTCACCTATTTTAACGTCCACAAAATTTTGTGAAATCTAGAAGAGAAGAAGCTTCTGATTCCTTTGGTTTGAATAAGTCAAGACTAGTTAAGAATGGAGTCACTCATGCATACGATGAGATACGTCATTGTGTGTTTAAAATGTGTTAGTTATAGGTATATGCCAAGCAATGTGCGTAATACAGTTTACTTGCAGATGACTAGCAAGCTACTTTTGGTGTTGTGTGGCATCAAGTTCATTTGATTCACAGCTCTCATGCATTATAACAGAGAACTTCTCTATAAGGTTTTCTTGGGTAAATTTTGTACAGGAGCAGGTAACTAGGTCTTCCTCCTGTGGAGCTGCTGGGTGGGTTTAGCAGCCAAGTGTTTGTCTATTACACCTTCAGGACACAAAACCTTTGAAAACTTTTACCCACATCTGATTAACACTCTGAGGAGCTTCTATAATATCTATATTTAGTCATCTCTGTAAGGACTTATCTAATGGTACCCTTCACAATATCCAAGCACAAAGTGAGGTATCTGTGGATATCCCTGACTAAAAGAACCAAACATTTATATGTAGAAAACTATAGAACACTATTAAAAGTAACCAAGTGTGACCTCAACAAATGGAAGAATATCCTATGCTTGTGGATCAGAAGACTCAATATGTAAAGATGTCAGTTTGGTCCAAGACTATATAAGTTTAAAGCAATCCCAAAATTTCATACCAAAACCTCACTTTTCTTAAAAGAAATGAAAAAAAAAATGATTACCAACTTCATATGGACAGGGAAGAAGCCCAGAATTAGCAGAGAATATCTCAAGAAGAGGACACAGTGGGGGGACTTGCTTTACCTGACTTTAGCACATATTATACAGCCACAGTGGTCAAAACCACATGGTATTGGTATAATGACAGATACTCAGACCAATGAAAAAGACCTGAAAACCCAGAAATAAAATCATCAGCATACAGACAACTGAACTTTGATAAGAGCCCCAAAGATATTAAAAGGGAAGCAGATGTCCTCTTCAACAAGTGGTACTGGAAAAAATGGATATCTACCTGCAGAAAATAAATGAAGACCCTTATCTTACTCCATGCACAAGAAAAGAAACCCTGGATGGACATAAGTGCTCCAGTGTTCATCATGGCACAGTTCATAATTGCAAGGAGTTGGACACAATCCAAATTTCCATCAACAGATGAATGGATCAAAAAACTGTGGTACACATATACAATGTAGTACTACGCATCACTAAAAAACAGTGATGAGTGCATGAAACACATCACCAAGTGGGAAATATTGAGGAAATTATGCTAAATGAAATAAGCCAAGCACAAAAGGACAAGTACAACATGAGTCTGCTGAGGTAAGCTTTTTAAAAAAATGCAAAAGCAACATGGGGGAAAAGCTACTATATATAAACATTCCTGGGGTGAGGTCCAGCTAGTATGGCAGGGACCAGACCGAATCCAGGGATACATATAGTAGTCAACTAAAAAGGAGTGGGAGCAGGAATGGGTAGTAAGGGGAATAAGGTATTAACCTACCCAGGGGGAGGGTATTGTTTATATCTTCACAGGGAAAGGACCAGGCTTCAACCTGGTGCTCCAAGCTGTGAATACAACTTGCTGACATGAAGCAGGGAACCAGTAGAAAGGTCTGAATTGCCATCTCCAATCCCAACTATGTGGAGAGTCGCCTCTTCCCACAGAAGAAATTACTTCAGAGGACAGCACTGAAGCTAAAGCTCTGGGAAAGTGACATGTCTGATCAGAGCAAGGGGGAGGATGAGAGAGTGGAGTACATCTTGGCCCATAAAACCTTGAGGATGATAACCCTGCTCAGAGCAGCCAATGCACAGAGGGCCAAATGGAAAAGGATTACTAAACATGACATCCCTCACTGACCAATAGCGCTACAGGGACAACACTGGAGACACCGTGTGGAAACTGTGGTCGATCTGACCCCACCACACTGAGGCAAAACACTAAGGGCGTGCAACAGAACAGCAAGGGAGGCAGAGCTACGAGGTCCTAGGGAGTACCAAAAACAGACTTTGGAGCTAGAGTGTGGGAATCCATCAGACACACACGCAATATCATGATCCCAATTCTACCTTGCAAATCTGGCTAGAACAGAGGATGTACACTAGTACAGATAGGAACTGGAGACACAAGGTATCCAGGATAGATGAGCCCTTCAAGACCAGGGGTGAGAGTGATGATACCAGAGGGTGGAGGGAATGTGGGGAAAAAAGGGGGAACCAGTTACAAAGATCCACATATAACCTTCTCCCTGGTGGATGGACAACAGAAAAGTGGGTGAGACATCAGACAGTGTAAGACATGACAAAATCATAATCATCTATATATCATCAAGGGTTCACGAGGGAAGGTGTGGAGAGGGAAGGGGAAAGTGAGGAGCTGATACCAAGGGCTGTAGTAGAAAGCAAATGTTTTGAGAATGATGATGGCAACAAACGTACCAACGTGCTGGACACAATGGATGGATGTATGGACTGCGATAAGAATTGCACGAGCCCCCAATAAAATGATTTTTTTATAGGACTCACCTAATAGAGTCAAAGTAAGAAAACGATCAGGGAAAAAGCAAATACAAAGTATAAGAGAAAGAAGCCAACCACATAATAAAACCGTTTCAGAGAAGCTGTTTGTTTATCTTGGTTTTTGAAGAAAGCTGGAAAGTCAGAGTTGATTGGAGTTGACAAAAAGGCGAAGCACCACTGGAGAAAGTTCGGTAGGACTGAGCTCAGCTCATGAACATTGGGCCTCTACTCAAGGACTCCCTCAAGGCAAGAGCACTTTGTTCTATTAAACTGGTGTTCCATGATGCTCACCTTCCCAACGTGATTGCTGAAGACAAATGGGTGCATAAGTCATGTGGTGAAGAAAACTGATGGCACCCAGCTATCAAAAGATATAGTGTCTGGGATCTTAAAATCTTGAAGATAAACAAATGGCTATCTGGCTGAGAAGTAGTAAAACCCACACAAAAGAAGCACACTGGTCAGTGTGGTCATGAGGTGTCGAAAGGATCAGATCTCAGACATCAAACAGGAAAAAAAACCATATCACAGTGTGCTCACTTTCCTGACAATCGCTGAAGACGTGGGGACATGAGTAAGAGTGGTGAAGAAAGTTGATGGTGCACGGCTACCAAAAGATAAAGCCTCTGGGGTCTTAAAGTCTTGAAGGTAAACAAGCAGCCACCTAGCAGAGAGGCAGCAAAGCCCACGTGGAAGAAGCACACAAGTTTGTGTATCCCCACGAGGGATCAAAGGGAGCAGGTATTAAGCATCAAGGAACAAGAATCACATCACTGCGAATGAGGGGAAGTGCACGGTGGGAATCCAAGGCCCATTTGTGAGCAATTGGACATCTCCTTACAGTCACGGGGATGAGACGGACTAGTCAGGGTGCAATGAAGTAACGATGAAACACAACTTTCCTCTAGTTCGTAAAGGCTTCCTCCCCCTAACTATCATGACTTCAGTTCTACCTTACAAATCCAGCTGGACTGGGTGCACTGGTACAGATGGCAACTGAAAATACAAGGAATCCAGAACAGAAGAACCACTCAGGACTAGTAGTGAGAGTGGAGACACTGGAAGGGTGGAGGGAAGTGGGTAGACAGGAGAAGTCAATTGCAAGGATCTACACATAACTTCCTATCTGGAGGATGGACAGTGGAGGAGTGTGTGGAGGGAGACATTGAGCAGTGTAAGATATGACAAGATAGTAATAATTTATAAATTATCAAGGTTTAGTGAGGAAGGGGGAAGTGGAGAGGGAGGGGAAAAGATGAAAAGCTGATGTCAAGGGCTCAAGTAAAAAAGCAAATGTTTTGAGAATGATGACAGCAGCAGCCGTGCAAAGGTGATTGGCACAATATATGCATGTATAGATTGTGATAAGCGACATACAAGCCCCCAATAAAATGATGAAAAAGAAGAATTCCACTCAGAATACCTGGACTCGAAGGCTAGCTCTGCATTTCGCATCTGTGTCATGTAAGCTGGGTCACTTCACTTTACTGGATTCTTCTTTCTGTGCCTACAAAATGACATGATTTTTAGTGTTTTTCAAACCAAACTAGAGCGGTCTCACTTTTTGGAAGCAGGAACTATGTTCAGTAAGGCAGGCCAGAAAGATGTGCCTCTAGTCACTACCAATTTCAACTAAAGGAACTTCATTTTTACTGTTGCATCTCTTAAGTCTTTAAACACCGTTTTTTGTTTTGTTTGGGGGGAAAAAAAAGTTTGAAAACCACGGGACTAGCAAAGGTTAAAAAGTGAAAATCACCCTGCCTTCAAACTCGAGATTGAGGAAGCCTTCCCTGTGCACTGAAAGAAAACTTCTGAAAGGTGTCAGAAGCTCTCACCGTGATGAGGGTGGATTTGGAGAAAGACAGCTTTAGGCTGAGTCCCAGCAGAGAACCTGCGCTGGCTCTAATCATCAGGCAGGTAACTAAGTCAATTGTTCTTTTTGGACATTTTCCTTGTATAATATTGCTAAAATAAATTTTCATCATAGTCCCGCCTTTTCTGAATTTGATCAGCTACACTTACCTTTCTGAATCTCCCTTTCTGAGTTTGACTGAAGGAGATAATCATCCCAGACCTGCGGTACTCCACAGAGTTGTCATGGGCAATGAGCAAGTGACAGAGTCTAGAGTACTAGGCAAATTAACGGGTTTTACGTTAATCTCTTAAAAGTATATTCTTATTGAAAAAGTCTGTAACTTTGGGTTTTTCCAAACAAAAGTTGACCGGCACATACAGAAACCCATGGACCCAGTAATTCTATTCTCTCGTCAGACAAATTTGTCAGAAGCGTAAGAGATAAAGATAATTTAGCTCCAACCTCCATTACAACCTGGCTTGGATGGCCACAGAGAAAAGCTTATGAAATCCCTGTGCGATTTCCAATCCAAGTTTGTAGTTTCAAGGAGTTTATTGAAGGGGGTGGGGAGAACTCTCCCACTTCATCTCTGGTTCATCCATCAGTAATAACAATGCCATCTGGTTACCGGGAACCAGTGAGGCATAAGCTGCCTAGACAAGCAGCTGTCTTCCCCATTTACCTGTGTCAGAATTACTAATTAACAAATACAAATTTGCCTTTAGCTATAAATGAAATTTTGTGCTACTAAAACTAATATAACTCTTACTCTTTTTGAGCCTACATCCTTCTTATAAGGACAACTCTTGTTTTCAAAATAATCTGTACTTTCAATAACCCAGAATAAGAATTTATATTTGCCCACCTTTTGTTTTTAAGCCCCATGATTGCTATCATCTTTGTAAACCTTTGAATGTATTCTAACCTTTCTATTGCCTTTTGGTCTACTTTCTTTCCCTGTTGCCTTTTGGTCTACTTTCTTTCCTTGGCATGAGTGCCTAATTTTGCCCAGACATAATTTTCAATTTCCACTTTTCCACCACTAACTCAAAGTGCCACTATATCAGTTAGCCTGGATGTGAGACCGATGTGTAGCTGAAACAATGATTGATTGGGAAAATGCTACCCATTAAGTTCAGTCATTATTTATTAAGCTCTTTTTAGAAAGGGGGATATTGACTGAGTAGTACAGAAGAGCTCCTAGGTGACTCAACAGTGAATTTGCTCAGCCACTTTTCCAAAAGGAGACTCAAGTCCACTTAGAAGCATGTTGGAAGAAAGGCCTGGAAATTCACATCTGGAGATCAAGCCATGGGGTTGCCATGAATCAGAGCCTACTTGAGGGTAACTGGTTCGACTTAGTGATATGGAATAGTAAGTATGAAAAAATTTGTTAAAAGAAATCTTTCATCTAAATTAAGAACCAATTCAGAGATTCTAATACATGGCATAATTGCACTGTCAGGCATAACTGAAAATGCATAAACAGCAAAAGATAAACTGCTCATTTACATGCCTCAAAAGACTCCACCAAAAGAGGAAAAAAGAGAGCCCACATTAAGAATACATTTTGGTGACAACATATCAGACAAAAGACTATTCTCTAAAATCCATATAAAACATCGACACTTCAACAACAAAAAGACAAATAATCCAATTTTTAATCGGAAGAGGACTTAAACATACGCTTCACCAAAGAAGACCTCCAGTGGCCAACAAACACATGAAGAAATGCTCACAGTGGTCATTAGGCATCAGAGAAATGCAACAACAGTGAGATATCATCTCATGCCAGTACTAATAGAAAAATTTAACAAAAATATCCCCAGGAAACAACACATTTGGGTGAGGATATGGAGAGATGCTCACACAGTGCAAACAGAACTATAAAATGGTATGATGACAGTGGAAAATAGCACGGTGCTTTCTGTGGTACATGCACACAGTGGAATACTATACAGCATTAAAAATAATGATGACTATGCACAGAACCTTGCAATATGATTAACCTGGAGGATATCACACTGAATGAAATTAGTCATCACAAGAGAGGCGATCACCATTAAAAAATGTCAAAAAAAAAAAAAAAAAGGTTTTCACACCAAAAGAGACATTCTTTGTTGGTTATCATGTTTGAGAGCAGGAGTGAAGATCGAATATATTAAAGGGTAGACCCCCATTAACTTAGGGGAGGTAATATAAAATAAGAGGGAAGTCAATTTAAAAAATTATGAAGGCAGGGAAGACACTGAGAGAAATCCAAGGGTTAAAGACAGAAGAAGCAAATACTATTATATATACCTTCCTACAATCGCTGTAATCGCTGACTTATGCATAGATAGCTACATAGGCTGGGTGAGTAGGGAAGAAGACTGGAACTATGCCCTTCAATATATGTAGGTTTGATAAAGGAGATTTCTACATATTCTACAAATATACCCATGGATATGATGAAGCACAAAGAAGACCAAGTTCTGTGAAAACATCTTAGACATAACTCTGTAAGGGAAGAGGTAACTGGACCTTAAGGCTCAGGACCATGATCTTGGGAGATGCCAAGGTCAATTGGCATAGTGTCATCCAAAAAAGACAATGATCCATGTCTTACTTGAGTGATTAGTGACTAGGATCTTAAAAGCAATCCCTCCCTCTCTCTCTTCCTCTCCAGAGGAGAGAAAAGTAATGAGCATCAAAGAGACTTGGAAACAATTATTTCTGGACAAAGCAAACATCAACTTTCACACTCCTGAGCCAGAAGAGTTATCGTAGATGGTACCTGGCTACCACTACCCAATGCTCTCAAAAGAAGTCCATTAGAACGTTCTAGATAGAGCAGGAGAAAAATGTGAGGCAGAATACAATTCATTAAAAAAGACCAAATTTACAGGTCAGATATAAGAATGATGGAACCATGGAGAATATGGCCCTTAGTCACCCATCAGATCTGGAACTGAACCGATGTCAGAGCTCAATTTTCAGCAAAACAATAGACCGACCTACACGGGAGACAATAACACGATAGAAGCAGACATTCCTTAGAATATTCAACCACCTGAGATCAAAAGGACAGCCTTTGCTCAAGAATAAAGTTCTTCCTTCTGTCCCTAATGAAAACAGGAACCATAGAGAAGTGAAGTAAGTAAGGGTTATGGTGGGCATTGCAATCGATGAGACACAACAAAATCTATATGAATTGTTGAATGGAAAATTGATCTACTCTATATACCTTCACTCAATTTACAACGAAATTCACACTCAGTTAAAACAAAAGCAGGTGTTTTTTATCTAAAAGGTGATGTCAAATATAAAAATAATTGTAACACCCCCGCCCCCGCCAAAATGTAGTATTTCCCCTAATACGGGTAGCAGTAAGTTATATAAGGGATCTGTGGACCGTTTCCCGGGACCTATGGCATCACTGGGTTATCCCGTCAGGGAACACAACTAGCGCTTCCATAGTCTCTCCCGTTTTTATCAAGTCACTCGGTTGCTCACGTGCTTCTCTTGCTCGATCCATCCCTCTACTGTTGGTAGTCAAGAAACGTTTCATGGTGTGACGCAGGAATCGTGGCGAGGGAGATCTTTTTAGGCACTAGCACGCTCAACCGGAAGTGAATCACTGAGCCAAAAACCAGTTTGGTGTTTCTCAAAATGCAGCGTGCATATGAATCACCTGGGGAGCTTGTTACAATGCAGACTTCCTTCAATAGTTCTAGGTGGATTCTGAGAAGCTGTCTGGAAAGCAACCACCTCCCACCCTCCTCCCGCCATGAGGCCCATGCTGGGCATGCTCGGCAGCCCACTCTTGAAGCAGCAAAGATCCAGAGCATTGCTCCCACATGAACACAGAAGAGACTAAGCGTGGCAAAAGTTATTCGAGAGAGTTCATCTAAGGGTAGCTGGAAGCAGGCAGCACCACCCAGCCAAGTTCATTAAGATATTAAGGAGACCGTTCATAGGGCACAGAGCATAAGGAACAAATTCTTTCAGGGAACTCAACTGAGAAGGATCGGTACTTAAAGGCCACACTTTGAGCAAGCACAGGGGCAAATGTGGAAAACAACTCCTTCGCTTCTAACATGGGACAGATATAAAAAGTTTAGCATCTGTCAGTAACAAGTACAAGACGCCCACGAAAGAGAATTGAAACTGGATCACAATCCCTACCACAAGTTACTAAATTTCACTAGCTTCTCAGTGAGCATGAACAGACGCATAGCCTGAGTGGACACTTTATCCTTCATGCACATGGTGCATAGGTCACTAGCCAGCTTGAGAGAATTCTTATGACAGAGTCATACTCTAAAACCCCCTTTTTGGGGGGGCATCACTGCCCTCTGGTGGTCGTGGGAGCTACCCAGCCTTGCTCCTGGAGAGCTGCCGCTGCATTTGAACCGCCAAGCCTGCAGACCCCAGTCCCGCACTCAACCACTTACACCACGGGGCTCAGCCCACTCCAAAAACCCTTCACTGGCTTCATGGAGCACCAAGTTCAAGACTCTCCCTTTACTACTCCCCGACCCCCTTACTAAGATAGGAGGCCTAAATGGTAGGCTCTAGGTATTAAAAATCAAGATGCTTCTCCCAAGACGGTTGCCTCGACATACTTGAACCTCCACAGTGTACCATTTACTGCCCCCCAAAGAAAATGAAATAAGATGCTTGGACCCTACCTTCTTGTTCTAAGTACACGACGAAGCAAAAAGATCTTGTAAGATTCTTACACCTCTTAAGTAAAGGGTGGATGTTACAACTAAGTTTCAGATTAGTATATTTTCTTAAGGGTAATGGCTCTTATGCTGGCAGGTAACGGTGAGTACAAGCCACAGACAGACAAAGCAGACCCACTGTCCTCGTGAAGGAGGGGTTTTCTCAATATTATTTTCAGGGACAAGTCAAAGTAATCTTCCGATGAATTCTGAACTTATTACCCAGTAGACTTAAGTTGTGTTGTACGACCCAAAGGTCTTTACAATATTTTATCTACTGTGTGCAGATAAAGGGATAGTTCTATCAGGCTCAGACTGCTTTATTTGAAACAACTACTTTAAAAGTTCAATTTAAATCATTTCAATAAGAACCAGCCCATCATCAAATTCTGTTGAATCCTTCCGATCTCCTGTTCACAATGGGCATTATGGTTTCTTCTTTAATGTATATTAATTTGGTTCAAGTAGGATCCAGACTGCACATCTCAGCATTCTCTTGAATAAAGAAGAAAGCATTCAATTCCCCCTCTATAGCAAATTCTGTCCGTTCTACCCGTCAGGGACCGCTGCGGTGCAAAAACTGCTTTGCGAATGTTTTGCTAGGTTTTGTTGCTAGGTGATGACCAGGAAAACTTTGCAATTCCTGCTGAGAGGTTTTTAAAAAAAATGTGCCTGTAACCAATTTTATATTAAAGAGGGAGGGGGGTAGATAGGGGAGCTTGTACCTTAATTCCTCCAGATTTACTCCTTGCCTTCCTCCCCCCACCCCCACCCCCCTTAGCTGCCACAGATAGAAACTGTGACCACTGAAAAATGTATCTGCAGCAACATTGGGGAAGAAAGGAAACACGATATTCTATTTATCACCAACCAAACAAGAGGAGAGCTTATCAAACAAAACTTGTCAAAGGGAAGGGGAAGGGAAGGGGTGGGTGGGATAACACAGACCCATTCTCCCAACAGCCTTTCCTGTTCCGCATATTAGCAAAGACCCTTTGCCTAAGCAAATGCCCTGAAGCTGGAGTCAGCTTGTACCTGAGCTCTGTTTCAGAAACCCATGGCCTGGACCCGACTTGCTAGGCAAGCAGCAGGGATTCCTGGGAAAGCCCAGAGGCCTGTCTGAGGCCTGGTCCTCTGTCAGTGATTGATGGGGACCAATGTGAGAGGTGACACACTGTGAAATCAGACGCAGGCACAAAGAGTTAATCCTCGGGCTTCTTCCAAACGGGGTCTTTTCAGGAAAAAATAATATTTATTCCTGCCTTTGTTAATTTTGCAGCCAAGAAGCAGAAGAAGAAGAAAAGAGCACTCTTGATATCTTATTCACTAGGCAAGATGCCAGCCTGCAGCCTCCATCAAACTTCAGGAGATATACACCACACTAGTGGCGTTACCACTATCAAACTGTTTTAAGCTGCTGGTTTAACAAGTAACGCATTATAAGTGGGGTGAGAGGAGGGGAGAGGAGCAGTGGTTTCTGCATGCAAATTTCCTTTTACAAATTAAAGGGCTTAGCGCTACATCGCCAGGGAGGAAATAAAAATTAGAAATGACAACTCAGCCACCTTGAGCTTCTCGACTCAGAAATGCAACTGGAAACAGCGTGGTAGGAGCTGTCCCCCTTCTCCTGGTCACCAGCTCATGCCACACACTCCTGCCCTCTCCCCCTGATCTCGCTCCTGAAAGATGAGGGAGGCCATGTGTGTTTTTGACTTGGCTTTGCAGGCGAGGTTCTTGTTCTTGTTCGGCAGCCTCCACAGCAGATACGCAAACTTGAGCGAAGTCTTTTTAACACTTCATTAATTATTGAGCAGTGCCAAGAGTAATTATTGGGCTATGCCAGGAGTCCTTTTCTCCCACATCAGTAAACAGTAATTTAGAGAAGGGGGGTTATAACCTTAGGGTGAACAGCACTCTCCCCCCCCCCCACACACACACAGCTGTGTGGTGAACTCAACAATACTGCATATGCTTCCACAAATGAGGAGAGGGCCACAGCCCTGGTCCTCCCCAACACAGGCAGGAAATGGGGCGGGCTAGCCAAGACAAACTCCCTGTGCTAATTGCATGGCACAAAAGTTGGCACATCACAGGTGCTAACAAATCCTAGAGACCTCTTCAAACTGTGTGCTTCTGCCCTAATTTTAAAACAATTATTAAAATAATGAATCCATTCACAGCCAGGGAATTCACTCCCAGGATAGTCTTTGCAGGTGACAATGGGAACATGCTACCATGGGTATAACACTGTCTCAATAGCTGGTTTCTTTTCTTATGTCATTATTCCAAAAAAAATTTCATTCGCTTCCTTTTTTGGCAATTTGGGGGTGCTTCCTGGTCACCGGACAACGATGACCTCCAGACTCAGTAAAATCACAATGCCTTCTTTCCACATTTGCCAAGTCAAACCAGCTACAGGAAAGGCTAGCTGGGGCTCATGTTTCTTGGGTTTTATGGAACAGGGATGAGTGGTACGAGTTTTGCATTTTGTTTTTGAAGTAATAGAAACTCCGGATTCGAAGAGTCCTGAACATAACATTTCTCTCATCCCATTGTTGTGGGTCATAGGTGGCATCGAGTGAGTTCTGACTCCTGCACCATCTTCACAATCGTTTCCATGTGTGAGGGGGTCGCTGCAGCCAGCATGTCCACCTGGCTCCTTGACAGCAGTCATTTATTTCGCTGACTCTCTGCTTTACCAAACATGAACGGATCTCTCCCGATATTATGACCAAAGTACATGAGATGAAGTCTTGGCAGTTCATATATGATGTTTAAATGCCCTCCAAATGATCCACCACAAAAGAAATTTCCCAAACTCTACTTCAATGGAAGTAAAATCATTTCTGTCAAAAACAATCCATTCTAAGGTGTAAGGAATCCATCCTTTTTTGAAATTACATGCCACCTTTTTGGCCGGTTGCCTAACCTGGCTTCATCAACTTCCACAGTCTTGAGGATGAGGAAGGTCTTCTAGAAGGACCTAAAATTTTAGATTTGGGATGTACCTGCACCTATAAGATATGAGTCATTCTTCTTTACGCTGTGAGTTCTGGGTGCCCATTTCAGGAGACTACAGAAGCCAGGGCCACAGGAAGCATACTAAGGGAGAAGGGGCTGATTGATGCTAGAGGTGATGTAGTAGTGACAGAATTTTTAAAAGGTGGAACATGTGGAATAAATATAACATCCACTGTCTTTTTTTGTGTGGGCATCACTGCCCCCTGGTGGGAGTAGGAGGTCCAGCCTTGCTCCTGGAGTGCTGCTGCTGGATTTGAACCGCCAACCCTGCGGGCCGCAGTCCTGCACACAACCACTACGCCACCAGGGCTCAGCCCTAACAACTACTTTCTTAGGACTAGTCTTGTGTCAATTTTCCTGAAAGAAATTGTTACTTCAGGTGTGGGGGGATTTATTTTTTTTTTCTAAACCTAGGTCCCAACAGCTGCACTGGTGAATTCTATCATTCAGAAAAGAGCCAATAATGAATATTACTCTATTGCAGAATATGGAAAATTATATATAAACAAAAAAATCATTTTATGAAGCTAGTATAATCCTGATACCAATATCAGGCAGAGATATCATGAAAAAGAAAATTGCAGACCTATATGCCTCATGAAAATAAATATAATAAATTCTCAACAAAATTCTAGCCAATAGAATCCAACTATGCATGTAAATTCATAATGATCAAGTGGGATACCTCCCAGTTAAACAAAGAGGGATCAAAATTGGAAAAACCATAAATGTTACATCACATAAATAAAACAACCAACCACACCACCAATTTAGGCAGAAAAGTCATTTTGACAAAATCCAACATGCATTCCTGATCAAGAATACTCAGCAAAATAGGACAAGATGGAAATTTATCAGCATCATAAACGGCATAAATATATCACCAATGTTCAACATTGTACTCCACAGAAAAATGTCCTCCATCACTACTCCTATTCAATATAGTACTGGAAGTCTTCAACAGAGTCATTGGACAAGAAAGGGAAAATACAGGCATCAATATTGGTCAAATTGGCAAAGTCAGATGAAAAAAATCTCTATTTGCATATGACATGATCATATGCATAGAAAATCCCAAAGACTCAAGGAGAAAAAAAGTTATTAGGCCTGTTTGAAATATTTAGCAAAATGGCAGGGTACATTGAAGAATTTAGCAAAATGGCAGGGTACAGATTAACAAAGAAAAATCAGTAAAATATCTATGATGTTGGTGGTTGCTGGAGAGTTGGTTGCAATGCATAGATATCTTCTGTACAACAGAACAAAACCCTGCCCAGTCCTATGCCGTCATCACAATTGTCCTTACGTTTCAGCCCTTTGGGGCATTCACTGTGTCACTCCATCTCATCAGGGGCCTGCCTCTTTTTGGCTTCCTCTCTACTTTACTAAGAATGATGTCCTTCTCTAGGAAATAGTCTCTCCTGATAATATCCCAAAGTACCTGAGGTGAAGTCTCACCATCCATGCCTCCAAGGAGCATTCTGGCTGTACTTCTTTCAAGACAGATCTTTTTGTTCTTCTGGAAGTCCATGGTATTTTCAACATTCTTCACCACCAACAAAATTCCAATGTATTGATTCTTCTTTGTTCTTTCTTATCCTGTGTTCAACTTTCACACACATTTGTGGTCATTGAAAATACCACGACTTGAGTGAGGGCCCGCGTTGATCCTCAAAGTAACATCCTTGTTTTTCAGTACTAGAGGTTTTGTACCGCTGATTGATGTAATGCAACATCTTTTGATCCCTTGACAGCTGCTTCCATGAACACTGATCATAGATCCAGGCAACATGAAGTCCTTGACCACTTCAATCTTTTCTCCGTTTACTATATTCGGCTGCTCTGGTTGTAAAGATTCTGGTCTTCTTTACACTGAGTTGCAATCCATCCTGAACACTGCCATAGTGGATCATCATCAGCAAGTGCTTCAAATTGGTCTCACTTTCAGCAAGCAAGATTGTGGGGTCTGTATATTATAGGTTGTTCATAAGCCTCCCTCTGACCCTCCTGCTCCATTCTGCTTCACATAATCTAGATTCTCTGATTATTGGGTCAGCAAATGGTTGAATAAGTATGGTGAGAGAATACAATCCTGACATCGACTTCCCTGATTTTTAATCCATGCAGCATTCCCTGGTTCTATTGGCACAACATCCTCTTGATCCATGCCCAAGTTCTGGCTAAGTACAATGAAGTTTTCTGGAATTCCCATTCTTCTCAAGGTTGTCCACAGTTTGTTATTATCATGCAGTCAAAAGACTTGGCATGACCAATGCAACACGAGTAAATATCTTTTTGATTCTTGCTTCCAGCCAAATTCACCTCACATGAGCAATGCTAGCCCTTGCACCACGTTATCTTCTGAATCCAGGCTGAACCCAGATTGAGCCTCTAACAGCTCCCTGTCAATGCAGTGCTGTAATTGTTATTGGATGATTGTGTGCAATATTTTACTTGCCTGTGATATTAAGGTTATAGTTACATATATAAATTATATACAGAATATATAAAATATAAATTGCATTATCCTATAATTTTAGCATTCTGGTGGGTCACCTCTTCTTTTAGGAATGGCTAAAAATATGGAATAAATATAACCAGAGAAACAAAAGACCCGTATAAAGAAAATTATAAAACACTACTAAAGAAACCAAAAGCATTAATAGCAAAGTTCAAAAGCACAGATAACAACAAATGCTGACAAGAGTGTGGGAAGACTTATGCCCTCATCCATTACTGGTGGGACTACAACATGCGGTAACCACTGAAGAAAACAGCATGAGAGTACTTCAGAAATTGGGAATCAATATGTAGTACATGTTCATTGCAGCATAATTCAAAAGAGCAAAAAGAAAGAAAAGAAAAATAGAAACAACCTAAATAGCCATGGGTAATAAAAGGGATAAATAAACTTTAATACATACATACATACATACAATGCACTGGAGAACATGAAAGAATAAAGATTTTACTGCAGCTTTCAGTGTGGATTGCAACGCAGTGTAAAGAAGACCAGAATCTTAATAGATCACATGACCCTTTGCATTGGGTAAACCTGCTGTACACGGTGTGGCAGTCAAGTGCTTATGTTAATTTTATGATTGAAATGTAGCGGTGGAGTCTAGCCTGTTAATCTGGAGAAGCCATTGAGTAGCCAGTGAGGCTTCTATGTGGGCAGGGCTTTCACTGAGACTCCTGGGAAATCTCGCGATATTTCCCTCGAGAAGATGAGAAGCTATCTCCCTCAGTTGTTGGGAGTTAGTCTCAGAAATGATTAATCACAGACAAGACAAGCTGGCAGCATTCGAGAAGCTGGAGGAGCTGGCAGAGAGACCACACAGCTTTGCCCTGAGGGAGCCAGACCTCTGAAGCTGGGGCGGCCAAATGGAGACCTCTGCCAGTGATGAGTTGCTTCTGCTGTTGATGGACCCTGAGCCCTGGAGGCAAGGTGCCCTGCCAGCACCGGGATTCTGCACCCACTGACCTGAGACTTCGTGAGTCAGAATAAGAATTTATAGACTGATTTCAGGCATATGGGTAAATATCAGACTTATGACTTTGGACTGGACTGGGCTGGGATGCTTTCTCCATGTCCCATTCTTTTTGTATATAAACCCTTTCCTTATATCGATATGCGTGTCCTTGAATTTGTTCCTCTAGTCTACCTGGACTAACACACACACACACACACACACACACACAGTATCTTTAAAGTATTGAAGGCCAAGAATATCACTTTCAGAACTAAAAGTGCCATGGCAAAAAGTGCCATTTTCATCACCTCAGGTGGATGTGAAATTGGACTTTGAATAAGGCAAACTGAAGAAGAACCAATGCATTTGGATTATGATACTGGCAAAGGATATTGAAAGTACTGCCAAAAGAAGACACACATCTGCTTTAGAAGGAGTATAGCTGGAATGCTCCTTAGAAGCAAGAATGATAAGACTTCATCTCACATACTTTGGTTATATTATCAGATTATAGGTCTGTCCTTGAAAAAGGACATAATTCCTAATAAAGTAGGTGGGCATTGAATAGGAGGAAAACCTTCACCAAACTGAACTGACACAGTGGCTACAAGAATGAGCTCAAACATACCACATGTGAGGATGGTGCATGGCCAGGGAGTGCTTAGCTCTGTGGTACAAAGGGTCTCAAGTGTGAGAACTGACTTGATGGCGCCTAACAAAAAGAGTGGGAGAGGAAGGTAGAAAGTACCATATTTTTTGGAGAATAAGGTGCACTTTTCCCAAAAAAAGTGGGGGGTGGGGAGTGAGGGTGCATCTTAGGGTCTGAAAGTGTGGTATCTCTGAACATTTTAGTGTACTGATACCATTTGTTTCAGAATAGTTTTTTATTGTTTTCCTGCTCTAAAAACTAGGGCTGAGCCCTGGTGGCATAGTGGTTGAGTGCGGGACTGTGGCCCACACAGGCTTGGCGGTTCAAATCCAGCAGCAGCTCTCCAGAAGCAAGGCTGGGTAGCTCCCATGACCACCAGAGGGCAGTGATGCCCCCATCCCCCAAAAAACTAGGCATGTCTTATGATCAATTGTGTCTTATAGTCTAAAAAATATGGTAGTCCTGGGTGGGAAGGTCAAAAAGTGTCAACTTGAATGACGGGGAAGGCGATATAGAAGAAGAGGTAAGTTAGGAAAAATGATGTTGACAGAGGAAGGCTGTGGGTGGTTTGCTAAAATTAAAAGCTATAGAGATAAATACTATTACGTACAAAACCTGCAACCATATGGATATACCTGTAGATGCCTAGACATGCATACAGGCTAAAGAAATCATAGAAGGAGAGTATACCCATATATGTGAGTTCAACAAAGGATATTAGTATATGTGTATTTACTTTTGCTGCAAAAATATCCATGAATGTGTAAGACACACTGAGGACAAAACAATGAAAAAGCATAGACAAAGCACAGACATTACCAAATATTTGAGGGAATCAGTCATTGGACCTGGGGACACCCAGGCCAATTGCCATAGCAGTTCACAAAGACAATGTTGTACATCAGGGATGATCACATTTTTTCAGCATGTGAGCTACTTATAAAATGATAAAGTCAAAATGATCTACCAAACATAAAAATGCAAAATGTGTTTTTTGGTTACTTAATTATATTTATTTATAAATGCTTTGAAAATTCTTTATATGCACAATGTATGTTTATGTATCTTACATAACCACATGAGTGCATATTGCACCACACAACACATTTGGCTATGTACATTTTCTGTCATTACCCAGGTTTATTCTGATGACTTGTACAGAATGGAATGAACCAGGGATGCACAGTCTGGGCAGTAACAACTGACAGCCAGCCTCAAGTACACTTCCTTATGTGGGAAAAGGCTGACTCACATAAAGAATAGAGCTGAATAATGCAGTCAAGGAGGTAGCACATTTTCTCATACCTGGGTACTTTTCCTCTGCGAGTAAGTTCCAGAACTGTTCATGCGCTCTGGACTTCAGGTGAGTGTCTACTTATAGTGTCAAAATCTCCCATTCCATGTGAAAGTGATATGCTTTTGTTTTCTTGCTTGAACCATCTCCCCCACTCATTTTAATACCCTTTCTTACATTTAAAAGAGAGGAAAAAAAAACTAGGTCTAGAAACTGACAATAACTTAGTCTGTCAGATTTTGCTGCACTTAGCACAGTTGTTTGCATATGCGTTTGACACCAAAGATTGCATCTGATTGGTTGCACTGTATACCAATTAAGTGACAGATTGATGATAGGCTTACATCTATTTTTTTTTAATTCCATGCCATCTACCCACACTACATTTGCAATCAACCAGTATATCATGAGCAATGTATTGAACACCCCTTTTCTACATCAAAATTTGGTCAGCAAAGACTGGGATCTTAAATGTTCTTGATCACAGCAATATCTTATCATTTGATCTCCAGTTTGCAAATGCAAAAAAGGTTAAAAATAAATATTTTGGGCCTGGGTGCTTTGGCTCAGCATGATGGAATTATTATTGTAGTGATCATATGATTTTTTAAAAGCTGTGAACAGTCACCTACGGTGCAAATATGAATCTCTTCCAATCCAGATAGAGGAGTGATGAAAATGGAACAACATCTGGAAACCAATGTGAATATCATGCTCGAAATCCCTAAGTACAACAAAACAAGATGAGACCCGGCTACCGCTCCCAACTGCCCTGAAAATATCATCATAGAGTGGGAGAAAATGTAGCAGAGAACTAGACATCATAAGAAAGCAGGCACACTCAGACAGCGACTGGTAGGACACTAATGATGATGACCCACTTCCAGGTTTGTAATTGAACTCAACCGTTTAATATTTTAAAAAGTAGCATTTATCTAAGAACAAATTTTACAGGGTTAAAAAAGGATGGAAGAATGGAACTAGGACATAATGGAATAAATTATGGTACCTTGAGGGGACTAAAAATGAATCAGAATATATACGCATTATCGAATGTAAAACGATGATGTTATATAAATCTTCACATAATTCGTGCTAAAATGTTTTTTAAAGTCCTCACAAATTCTTCACATGACTTAGGTTTCAAGTAGCTCTAACAAACACTATTGCTGTATATTTGTAAGTCTGTTTCTATTCATTTCTAAGAAAAGTGTGTTTCTATATTAATACTTTGAGAATATTCTAAGCTGCTCTTTATTCTTTTCATTGAACTTCAAGTATAGAAAGTCAAAGAACTCCTTTATGAAATAACATTGAGGAGAATTCCTTTCAACAGAGAGCTGGAGCTTAAGGCTAGACTGCAGTGTTGAGAAAAACTCCACCCATCCATTTTGAAGATCGTCTTTCTAAAGCGTGGCTATCTAAGGTTTATGACTTAGTAGACATTCTGTAAATGTTAGTGGTCATTACTATGATCAAGAATTCCCAAGCCAACCTCATGTTGACTCATAGAGAGTCCCTTTGGGTCCTGAGACGGCAACAGTTTACAGTCATAGAAACCCGTTTTTCTCCTGAAGAGCTGCTAGTGGTTTAGAACTGCTAACCACACAGATAGCAGCCCAAAGTGTAACCACCATGTCACAAAAAATTATAACATTACTCTCTTTTGGACTCTCATAATACTTTAACTGTGACTCGTGAGGAAGTTAGTTTGACAATCTTTCTACACTGTGAATACTTCAAGTAGAGAAATTGTTGTTTCTTCTTTTTTCACATTTAAAAAAAAAAGTAATCCATTCATTAATAACTCCATAAAAGATACCTGTTTTCATTTATATCTTTACTTTTTATGGCGACCAAATATCTAAGTGTTTCCCTTTGATTGTTTGCTTTTTTGGTTGCTTTTTTGATTGTTTGCCCTCTGGTGGTCATGGAAGCTACCCAGCACTGCTCCTGAGAGCCGCCGCTGAATTTGAACCGCCAAGCCCACAGTCCCCCACTCAACCATTTAGCCACCGGGGCTCAGCCCCCTTTGATAGTTTCATCAGCCTATCTTCATTTAATGAATAAATCTTTTGTTTATGTAGAATGCAAAAGCAAATTCCATTCAAGAACTTTCTGATTTATAGTGCCTGTTGGATGCTAGTGAGGTATCACTAGTTACTTTGATTGATTTGGGGCTTTTTAAAAGTATGCCTTTCAACCGTAGGACTCACCACCAAAGAATACAAATTCTTTCACATCTTGAAAATTAATTAAGTTGAATAGAGACTCAAAAAAAATTTTCCATCACTGCACAGAAGCTTTCTTTATTATTATTGGATTTTAACTTTGGTAGAAAACTATCAAAATGGATGGTCGGAAGATGTTGTTTCCTCTTTACAGAGCAACTAAGAGCCACATTAAAAGAAATGACCCTATCATTAGCCATCAACAATGGGTGTCTGTGCAGAACATCAGTTTCTAGTTGTCATTGGGTCAAAACAGACTCATGGTGACTCTATGTGTGCTTGGTTAGCTGCTCCATAGAGTTTGCAAGGCTGTGGCCTTCACAGACAGGTCACTAGACCTGTCTTCCAACGTGTAACTGGGTGACCTTGACCCCCAAAGCGTTCAGCTAGCAGTTCAGCATCTACCTATGCATACCACCTGGCTGCCTTACACAGATCAGGAGGACCAGGATTTTAGGGCAAGATAAACCCAATGTACATTTCAATGAGCAGCCAGATACACCTCAAAGAACTGGTGCCCAGGCACACTGCTCTGTAACAAAGGTTTCAGCTACCCATGAGAGTGTCAGGCTAGGCCAGCAGAAGTACTTGCCCCACAGGAAGCCAGTTTCTTCTCAGGATTTTAGTCAATCAATATGTACACTAGTGCATTCTGTCTCCATGGGACTCATGATTTTCCATAGGAATAAAACCAGCTACCACTCACTTATTGAGCACCCACTATGTGTCAGGCATAGTTAGGTACTTTTTGTACATTCACTCATACAATTCTCACCAAAAAGCCTTAGAAGTTTCCTTCCATTTTCTGAGAAAGACAATGAAATTCAATGACTTATAAAACCTTCCATGTTCACAAGGATTTTTTTAAATGTCATTTTCTAACTGCTATATGGAAATACAATTCACATCCTATTAAATGCACAATTCAGTGGTTTTCAATTTACACACAATAAATTTTAGAACATCTTTGTCATTCAAAAACTGTTATATATATAACTACTAACAGGCACTCTCCATTTCCTGCCCGATCCTCCCATCCTCTGGAAACCACTCATCTATTTTTTGACACTATGCATTTGCCTGTCCTGGGCATTTCATATAAATAGAATGATGCTATATGAGGTTTTTCAGAACACAGAGATTTAAATGCTTGTCTGACTGATTCCAAAGCAGACTGATTCCCATGATTGTCAAATTTAATTCTTCTAAAATATCAGTCTGCACAAACCTGATCATGGAAGAACTAAGTGGTACCCAGTTATCACTCTGAAAAGGATCACATATGAAAGCTCAGGACAGAGTGGGAGGAAACATGTGGAACTGAGCTCAAATCATAAGAGAGACCAGATCTACCAGTCAGCCAGAGATTAGTGAGACCCTCCCCCACAAGTCCATGGCCTTTGCCCTTCAGGTCTGAAATTACACTCATCTCCACTTTAGAATGGTCCACCAGTTAAGATCAAATAAGCAGCATGTAGCTAAAGACAAGTTCCTAGAGTTCAGAAAGAAGAAGAAATGGGAAATGGATACACAGGGAGAGAGTGAGATATACAATGATACATGGAAGGAATTGCCACAAATTAGAACTAGAAAGTGTATGGATTTTGGATATGAAACTGGGATCTCTTTCATAAGCCTTCACCTAACTCACAATTTAATTTTTTTTAACCAGGAAAGTTCTGCTTCACTCTTGCTTCCTTTCATCATACTCTTCAATTTATAGCATAAGCAAATAATTTGAGAACTAGATCTAGGATCACATGAATAAGAACAAGACATCAGAATTCGAGGAAATCTTGACAATCTATAACAAAACTTTGCTTGCTTAAAGCAAAGAAAACTTGAAGAGCTTACTGATGAAAATCAAAAGCAACAGGTATGAATTACAATTAATGCAAAGAAACGAAAATTCCTCACAATTAGACCAATAGATGACATAGAGAGAAAAGACAGAAATAGTCAAGGTTTTCATTTTACTTAGATTCATGATCAACATTTATGTAAACAGCAGTCAAGAAATAATACATTGGGCAAATTTGCTGCACAAGACTACTTTAAAATGGACAAAGTAAAGATGCTATTTGGGGGCCAAGGTGTGCCTGACCCACGTCATAATATTTTCAATCACCTCATACGCAAAAGAAACTTGGACAATGACTAAGGAAGACTGCATGAGTCGTGCCTTTGCATTATGGTGTTAGTGGAGACAAAAGAAAGTACCACGAACTGCCAGAACAAAGCAGTATGTGTCAGAAGTACATCTGGAATGATAGTGAGACTAGTCCCTGGAAAAGGACACTAAGTGTGGGAAAGAGGAAGACACTCCAGTAGATTGAGTGGCTGTAAAAATGGGCTAAAAGTTACAAAAAATGTGATGATGGTGCAGTAAAAGAGAGAGTTTTATTTTGTGTCAGAGCTGATTCAATGACACCCAACAACAACACTGTTTGTCCTATCTTTAAAAGGGGAGTATGTAACCATTAGTCACACTAGCACAGTTCCTATGTGGTATTTCTTTTTTTCCCCCACAACCAAACATCTATGCCCCTATGTTCATGGCAGCACAGTTCACAATCACAAGGAGTTGGAAGCAGTCCAAATTTCCATTAACTGATGAATGGATTAAAAAGTTGTGGTACATGCATACAATGGAGTACTATGCATAGCTGAAAAGAAGTGATGAATATGTGAAGCACATCACCACATGGGAAGAACTGGAGGAAATTATCTTATGTGGTATTTCTGTGAATATTTAAACCTTGGTTCATATGACTGTAAAATTAGGGAGTTTCCCATCTGCCACTGAAGCCTTTGCAAGGAATTCAACATGATTTTCCTCCTCCCAAAAGGTCTATTTATTAAAATAATGTCAAGAAATCTGTTGAAATGCATCTTGAGTTTTATCACAATTATTTAATTAGATCAATTAAACTCAAACTTCAACAAAAGTCTATACCTTCCCAATGCCATGATCCTTAAATACAGTTCCTCATGTTGTGGTGAACCCCCACCCACCCACCAATCATAAAATTATTTTTGTTGCTACTTCATAATTTTGCTACCATTATAAATTAGGTGATTCTGTGAAAGGGTCATTTGATCCCCAAAGGGGTCACGACCCACAGGTTAAGGACCACTGCAAGTATAGAGTAATATGTTACCCTAAGATATTTTAGGATCGTCCTGATGTTTACAGTAGTAGAAATAACTGTTTTCACTGGCTTTCTTACCATTCTAAGTGTGGTTTAAGTGAAGATTTTCAGACATTGATATGAACCTGGACCTTTATGAAACTCTACATGAACCTAAACCTTTATGAAACTATTTTTGGACACAAAGGTGAAGAGATGACCAAATGAATCAAATACAATATCTAGTAGATTAAAGTTTTCAAAACTATTTTTTCAAAGAAAAAAATTAACAACTTCCACTAAACATATGAGGTATTCAATCCTTATCAAATAAACTTAGAACTTTTGTGGCCAGAGAAAACATAGGAGTCAGAGCTGATTCAATCTATTTGAATCAAACCTATCACCAATCTTTTATTTTTAGTAGCTTTACTGGAATACATGGAAATACTCCCCCAAACTGATTTTTCTTCAAAGCTATGTATTTAATTTTCCCCAAAAAACAGCTTCATCACCTTTAAAGTTCTCTCCACCACACTTAACACATTTGCCAAATCTGCGATTCCAATTTTGGAAACATCTTTCAAGCTCATTGATCTTGTTGGTTGACAGCACCTTCCTCATTTTGTTCTTCATCTCGCTTACATCGCCAATTTACTGACCTTTCTAGTCCTTCTTCATTCTCAGAAACAAAAAGAAGTTGCATGGAGTAAGGTCAGGTGAGTAAGGTGTATGGGGGCAAGAGAGGCATACTGTTTTTTGTCAAAAAGTGTCACACTGAGATGACAGCATGAGCAGGTGTATTGTCATGATGACAAAAGCATTACTCCTTCCATCTGTCACAAATAGGGTCTTTTGTTGTTGCTGTTGCACATTGTTATTCAATCTTTTCAGAACCTCTAAATAGAAAGCTTGATTAACAGTCTGACCTGGTGGAACGAACTCCAAATGCACTGTCTCCCTCACATCAAAACAAAAGCTAAAATGATCATCCTCTTGATCTTTGTTGACCTGCCGAGCTTTTGGGGATTGAGGTGACTATGGCTTGATTGATGTTTGCTTTCAGGGTTGTAAGAATAGCACCATGTCTCATCACCAGCGATGACTTTGGGAAAAAGTCTGGGTCACTTTGGAGCTATTTTTTTTTAAGTAAGGTATGTTTTCAATCTATGTTCTTTTTCCTAGTCAGTCAGAACTCAAGGCATAAATTTCACAGTGACCCTTCTCATTCCTAAATCTACTGTTAAAATTCACTAGAATGATCTCAAACATAGTCCAAATAATTCCCCCATCTCTTCAATTGTTTATTGTCAATGAGCACAAGTGTATGAATTTTGTCAACATTTTCATCTGTTATTGATTTTTTGGGGGGGGGCAGTTTGGGCATCACTGCTCTCCAGTGGTGGGAGTAGGAGGCCCAGCCCCACTGCTGGAATTGAACCTCCGTCCCAGTGGGCCGTGCACAACCACTATGCCACCGGGGCTCAGCCCTCATCTGCTATTGAAACGAGAAAACCACCCATTTTTCCTACAGCACTGTCCTTGTAAGCTGTGTTCAACTTCACAACAGTTTCTGTGGAACTTTTCCTATGCAGGAAAGAAAATTTTACTGTTGTCTTTCATCAGTCATCACCATAAAAAGGAGATTCAAGTGAAATTGCTTTTATGAAAAAAAATCACTCTGAATAGAGAGATCCTTCCCAGGCAATGCCACTGGATGCACTAACTCAAAGTGAATTGCTGAATGCTCACCTAGAGGAAAACTTTCCTACTCCACCCACCAGAGCTGTTTTCCAGTTGTCTTGGGAGCACCTCACTGTATAATTCACATATCATACAATTTAATTATTCAATCATATTAAGAAGAGTTGTACAATCATAGCCACAGTCTATTTCAGAATATTTTCTCCTTGTGCTCATTGTTATTAGCACACCACTTCCCTCCATTCTCTCCTGCCATGCCCTTAGGTAATCGTAAACACAGTTACTGTTTTCAACATTCATCTATTGTGGCAGTCATGTACTTATGTTAATTTTATGATTGAAATGTAGGGGTGGAGTCTGGCCTGTTAATCTGGAGATAGCCATTGAGTAGCCAATGAGGCCTCTGTGTGGACATGGCTTTCACCTGAGATTCCTGGGAAATCTCACGATATTTCCCTCGTGAAGATTAGAAGCTATCTTCCCCAGCTGTTGGAAGTTAGTTTCAGAGATGATTAAGCACAGGTGACACAGAATGATGGCGTCCGGGAGGCTGGAGAAGCCGGTGGAGAGACCACACAGCTTTGCCCTGATGGAGTCGGACCTCTGAGGCTGGGGCAGCTACATGGAGGCCTCTGCAAGTGATGAGTTGCTTCTGCCACCACAGGATGCAATTGATGGACCCTGAGCCCTAGAAGCGAGGAGCCATGGGGAGACCCCTGTCGGTGCCAGGACTCTGTACCCACTGACCTGTAACTTTGTGAGTCAGAAGGAGACTTTATGGACTGATTTCAAGCATATGGGTTAATATCAGACTTGTGACTTTGAGCTGGACTGAACTGGAATGTTTTCTCAATGTTCTGTTCCTCTTGACTATAAACCCATTCCTTATATCTATATGCGTGTCCTTGAATTTGTTCCTCTAGTCTACCTGGACTAACACACCTATTCTGAATTTCATATACTAAAAATCATGAAAGCATAAACAGGAAACAAACAAATAAAACCCAACAATAATGACTAGCCAAAATGTTCAAAAAGCCTCAATCAAAAAGAAGATAGCAGGAAATACTAAAAACTGAAACAATTATCCTGCTTAATGCTCACCCTCAGGAGGAGAAAATATGATTGCTATAGTAAAGTACAGTGAAGCAACCAAGTGGTCCTTAGGTATCAGCAAAAATAGCACCTAGATACTTTATCATGATGCCCACCTGAATTTTCTCGAGGCTCAAATATTTCTCACTTTTTCCATAACAAAACTTTCCTCTCTGGCTTTTTAATTTATTGTTGATGACCTTACCTTCCTTACTCCTTATTCTATTTTTATTGTTAGATTATTATTTTCTTTTTGTTTCATTTTGTTTTAGCTTTTTATGTTTCTGTTAGATTTCCCAGTTTAGGAAGCACTGAAGAAGTGAATGCATAGAGACAATAACTAATGCAATGGTTTATCTGACATGGGGATGGGGGTGGGGGTGGAAAAGGTGAGGAGATTTGGGAGGTAAACAATGAATACAGGAGTGGGGCAGCGACCACCAGAACTAATGGTGATGATATATACACAACTCTTTCAAAAAGGAGTTTAACGATGGAAATGTATGTCACATGAATATTGTATCAAGAAAACTACTTTAAAAAAAAGAAGAACTCAAATTTAACCTTTAGCTACCATAGGTGAAGGGGGCAGAGTTTTTGTTTAGAGGACCTTGTTTATGTCAAAGATGGGAGAATAATTTGGAAAAGGATATCAGTAATGGTTGTGCAACATGAAGAGTTATGATTGCTAGCTCTAAATTATATACGTACAAGTTGTTGAATTGTGAAATGTTTGCTATGTGTATCTTTGCCAAAATAAAAAAATTACATAAATAATGAGTGAAAAGAAGAAGCAAATATTCTAAAATTGATTGTGGTAATGATTGTACAACTCTTCCTGTTATAAAGGGGATTTAAAAAACTTTTAACAATTCTGTTGTAATTGTCTCGGGCTACCCACTCAGTTCTGTCTCATTTTCTCCACCAATACAGTAGAATATTCTCAAGGTTTTTTGCCACACTTTGTTTCTTTAGTACTGAACAAAAACTGACATAATTCAAGAAAGATATAGACAAATTTAAATTCATAATTGGAGAACTTAACATCCTTTGTTTCATTATTGATGGAAAAGCTGCTTTCAAATTCATTTGAATGAGAATATCTAAAAAAACTTTCAACCATCTTGACCTAAATGACATTTAACATCCAACAATTTCAGAATATACATTTTTAAGTGCATACAGTTGTCTTCAAAAAGACATATATGCTGAGTCATAAAATAAGTATCAATATATTAAAAAAGATTGGAATCTTATGATGTATATTCTCTAATCATGAAGACAATAAATTAGAAATAAACAGTAATGACATATCAAGGAACGCTCCCAAATAATTGGAAATTAACAATATAATGATAATTACAAATAAAACATGGGGAAATTATAAGATACATTTAATATAGTCATTAGATTATAACACAGAGAGAGCACAGGGAATTCACCATGCCATATGTTTATACTAACTTAGAGGAAAATTAAAAATTAATAACCAAGTTTCTTTTTAATTAACCAAAAACATATTGAGTTAGGGGGAGGTGAGGAACTAACAATGGACATGAAGAAACTTTCCTGAATAATGAAAATATTTTGCATTTTGACTGAGGTGTAGAGTACATAAGTGTATCTACATATTTTTAAATGCATTATGCTGTATACTCAAGATTTAAGTATTTCAATGTATTTAAACTTCACCTAAAACTGGGAAAGGGATTGAAACAAAATCGATTGCTGGTTAGTAGATTTGGTTTCCCCAGTACTATGGATTAGCAATTCTACATAAGGAATGCCACACTATTACAACTTGGTGTCACTTTGAAATTACATAAAATTAAAGTCAAAACAAAAAAATGAAGGAAAATGAACAGAAGAATAAAAATATTAACATACTTCCTTTTTATACCAGAAAGTTAGTCAATTTTGTCAAATATGTGAATATTATAATTTTAAAAAGTATACTAGTATAATTTTAAAAGGTATACAAGTATACTAACAGTTTTTAAAATCCTTAGCTTAGTATGTTTAAGGAAAAAATTTCTCTCAAAAAGTCAAAAATCCTGCATTTTGAAATCCAGTAGATTAGAGTAAAATTAAATGTATTTCTTATAGATGGTATAATTCCATCCCATTCTTACAGAATCATTTATATATTTATATACCTATCAAATATATTTCACCAAGTATTATAGTGTACCATTTCCAATTTGTTTTTTATTTGAACCTTTATATTATTTTAATTTGTCATAATAAGCATGTACTATTTCATTTTTAAAAACCTGTTCTAACATATGTAATGGAATTTACATTGCACTTAATTTTTATTCGCAAAACAATGATATTAATTTTAATTTGATAAAGTATTAACTAAAACATTTGATAAAATGCTCAAGTCATTTGCAGGGAGATAAACAAACATAAAATGTCAATACAATATATCTGCTCCACATTTTCAGGAGCAATGAGCTCAATCATGTTAAGGTTATAATTTTGTTAGTCTATTTTTTCCTCACAATGCAACTAGAAATTAATTCCTTGTCAGTTCTAACAATTAGTATTCTCATCCTTCTGAAATAAAAATGACATTAGGTTAAAATATCTTAATTTTTCTTCTTTTAAAAGATTTGTGATCATAGGCTAGTCAGGACAAACGTATGATACTATCTGGATAGAAAAATAAAATTCAATGATTTCACAACCATTCCTCCTTCCTACCTCATCAGATATGTGGCTAAATTAAAAGTCCTCTTCTAAATTCATCCCAAAGCTTGCTTTATTCAAAGTTTGCCCGATGGTCCCAGCTATTCATGTTTACATGTTTATGTCTCCAGTTTTTTTCCAAGACACAGAGTCTTACAGCAGAGGAAATGGACTGCAAAGGAGTGGCGGGGTAGAACTAATCACTGCTCTTCCCTTTGCTATAAAGATACTTATGGAACCTATTGAACTCAGGATGCCCCGATGACCTGCTTTGGTTGAAGAAATGTGTGAAATATATGATAGGTGTATGTGTGTGTGAATTTCAGACAGAAGTTTAACAGACCTTTGCCACAGTGGATAGGAAAGTTCCTCATAGAAAAGATGGTTTGTCATTCTGTGTCCTGAGGGAAAGACACTGCAGAGCGGAGCGGCCATCAAGTCTATAGTGACTGGTGGCAAACTTACAGAAGCAGAACTGCCCCCGTGAGTCTCTGAGAGTGTGACTCAATTCATCATGGGCATAGGACATTCGTGACACTTTCCTGGGAAGCCATTGAGGTGTGGTAGTTGTGTTGTCACTGAATACTATCACTCTGCCATCAAATCAATGCCAACTCACAGTAAGCCTCGGTGGCAGGGTAGAACTGACTCCTGTGAGTTTCAGAGACTATAATTCTTTGTGGGGGCAGAAAACTTCAACTTTCTGCTGTGCAGCTGGCTGTAGTTTCGAACCACTGGCTTGGTGGTTCACAGCCCAACTGATAATCATTATAGGACCAGGGCTCCTTAACCAATACTTAAACTCAAATGCATGGCCATTGGGTCAATGCTGTCTCATAGTGACCCCCGGTGGTTCCCCGGGATAGTAACTGCTTACAGGTGTGGAAGGCCCAGTCTTTGTTCCTGCAAACCACTACATAGTCCATCCTAAATTATACAAGTGGATATCCTAGTACCCAAATGACTCACCCTTTCGAAGTTCTTATTTTGGTCTGCATCCCTCTAGTGCACCTGTGAGTTTTAACTAAAAAGTTTCCTTCTGAGGAAGAACCTTATCATACCATATCTGTAACTTTATCAGTTAATGCATATTCTTACATTTAATATCATTTTTCTTGTCCAAAGCAGCTTACTTACACAAAGCTCAATAGCTGAAATGGATCTTTATAAATCCTGGGCTAAGGATGAATTTATGCATATGCCTTCTGTAAAATGCAATCAGGATACAATCCATCCTGCTGTTCAGACCAAAGAGAGCTGAGTATTCACTTATGACCATGCTACTCTTCCTGATGACCAACTATAGTTTGTATATTTCATTCAAAAAATAAACAACTGTCTGCTAGCTACCTCACATTATATAAGACCCTAAAAGCATAGAGATGGGTATATTTTCCCAGAAGAACTTTATAACTCAATGAATGAGATCAAAAAGTAAAATACCAATTTCTTATAAATAATCCTTTTTGGCTTTGGTCACTTTGGAAATCCTCAGAACAAGGCGAATACCTGACAAAACTGTTTATTCAGTAGAATCATCTGTAACAGTCAATGATTCCAGCTGTGATCCTTAGCAATTTCCTTGCTATCACTGAAAACCAAATCAAACTCACTACCATCAAGCCGATATCAACACCCACCAACACTACAGACAGGGTAGAACTGTCTCTGTTAATTTCCAAGACTGTCACTCTTTACCAGAGTAGAAAGTCTCATCCAGTGGAGCAGCTGGTGGTTTTGAACTGCTGATCTTGCCGTTTGTAGCACGATTAAATACTATGCCACCAAGACTCCTGATCAATGATGAATTCCTTTTCACTCTCTCTTTGATTTCTCTCCCAGGCATTTCTTTCTTTTCCACTGAAACAATATTACTTTAGGATTTTATTGCATTTAATCTTTATCGATTTAATATCCTATGGCAATATAATATTCATGCTTTTATTGTTATTCTAGGTCAGAGAAGAGGGTTCAGGCTGATTTATGTTTTCAGTCCAAACAGAGCCTACACCAGGTAGCTGTATCCTGAAAGCAGTACACAAATTGAATGGCATCACTAGAGTTGACTTTTCCCAACAGATCAGTAACATCTGTTGTCACCAACCCTACCTCCAAGAGCCTCCTCCCATCCCAGACCTAAAAAAATTTTTAGTAAATGTTTGTTATCCTTTCAATCATCATAGGGTGTAACAATACAGTTGCAAATTGCTTAAATGTAATATTTCTCAGATTATAGGAATAGCAATTGAAGACTACCCAACATTTGCAGAAATACATTGATGAAGAGTGGCCAGAGGTTCAGACCATATTCAGAAAAGGATGTGGATCAAGGGAAAGGAATATCATTGCTGATGACAGATGAATCTTGGCTCAACACTGAGACTACCAAAAAGCTGTTTACAGTTGTTTTATTGACCCTGCCAAGGCATCTGACTGTGGGGTTCATAACAAACTATGGGCAAACGAGTAATATGGGAACTCCAGAACACTACATTGTATTCATGAATACCATATTTTTCATACCATAAGACACACCTGACCATAAGACATACACGGTTTTTAAAGCAGGGAAACAAGAGAAAAATATTCTGAACCAAATAGTATCAGTATACTAAAATATTTATTAAGATAAAGAAGCAGTAATATTTAACAGCGTAAACTCAACAGTGGTGTTAAAAACCATCATCACTTTCATTAACAAATGAGAGGAGGCATGCACAGTGCCAATCATGTGACCTGACTGACATCGGGACTTCAGGAGGTGGGACTTCCCCCAAACACACAGCAATCTATAGCATGCAAACAACAGCAGACACTAAACAAATGATATGGGGTGCCACCATAGGATGTATCCTCATGTTTCCCCACTTTGGGGGAAAGAGTGCACCTTATGGTCTGACAAACACTGTAATTTGTACAGGGATCTGGAGGCAGATGTGCATACAGACCATGGCAGTACTGCATAGTTTAAGATGAGGAAAGATGTGCATCAGGACAGTATCATCTCACCATATGTATCCAATCTGCAGCCTGAGCAAATCATCAGAGAAGCTGGATCATATGAAGGAGAATGTGGCATCCGGATTGGAGGAAGACTGATTAACAACTTGAAATACGTAGATGACACAACCTTGCTTGCTAAAGGTGAGAAGGACTTGAGGCACTTGCTGATGAAGATACACCCCTCAGTCTGGATTAAAATTCATTGTAAAGACCAACATACTCACAACTGGACTAATAGGAGACATCATGACAAATGGAGGGGAAAATGGAAGTTGTCAAGGTCAGTGTATGAACTGGAGTCACAATTAGTGCTCATGGAAGCAACGATCAAAAGATCAAATGATGCCTGCTAATTAGGTCAATTGGCTGCACAAAAGCTCCTTAAAGTGTTGGAAAGCATGGCTACTGTGAGAACTGTGGTGCGTCTGATTCAAGCCAGGGTATTTCCTTTCTTCCTTTTTGTTGATAAGTCATTTTACGGGGGGCTCATACAACTCTAATCACAATCCATACATCCATCTGTTGTGTTAAGCAAATTTGTATATTGGTTGCCATCATCATTTTTGGGGGGATGGGGCATCACTGCCTTCTGGTGGTTGTGGGAGCTACCTAGCCTTGCTCCCAGAGAGCTGCTGCTGGATTTGAACTGCCAAGCCAATGGGCAGCAGTGCTGCACTCAACCACTATGCCACTGGGGCTCAGCCCCCGCCATCATCATTTTCAAAACATTTTCTTTCTACCTGAGTCCTTGGTATCAGCTCCTGACTTTTCTCCTTCCTTCCCCACCCTCCTTCCCTCATACACTCTTGATAATTTATAAATTACTATTTTTTCATATCTTACACTGACCGATATCTCCTTTTATCCCCTTGTCTGTTGTCCATATCCCTGGAAGAAGGTTATAAGTAGATCGTTGTGATCGATTCCCCCTTTCTCCTCACCCCTTACTTTCACCCTTCTGGTATGGCTACTCTCGATATTAGTCCCAAAGGGATAATCTGTCCTTGACTCCCTATGTTGCCAGATCTTATCTATACCCATATACATGCTCTGGTCTAGCCATATATGTAAGGTAGAATTGGGGTCATGATAGTGAGGGAGGGGCATTAAAAACTGGAGGTAAGCTGCATTTTCAAGTGCCTCGTGTGCATGCGAAAGTTGGACAATGAATAAGGAATACTGAAGAAATCTTGATGCATCTGAATGAGAGTGTTGATGAAGAATATTGGAATTAACAAGGACTGTCAGAAGAACCAATAAACCTGTCTTGGAAGAAGTACAGCCTGAAGGCTCTTTCCAGCTAAGACTAGAGAGACTTTGTCTCATGTGCTTTGGGCATGTTATCAGGAGAGACCATTCCCTGAAGAAAGACATCATGCTTGGTAAGGTGAAGGGGCAGTAGAAATAGGAAGGCCATTGAGGAGATGGACTGGCTCAGTGACTACATCAATGACCTCAAACAGAGGAGCCAGGGTTCGAATGGCCCAGGATCAGGAGGTATTTTGTTCTCATCTATGTAAGGTCAAAATCAGTTGGAACACATTTGAACTACAGCAAATCCAAAATTTTTATCTGCAATATTTCTAGTAAATTACATTCCTAACTAAAATATTGCTAGTAACTGAGCTAAGGCTTTAAAATATTTTCCCTCTAATTAATACGTTATTCTCCAAAAAGCTATGGATATCGGTCCACAAATGCTAATTTCTACAATATTGCCCATAAAAACATGAGAAAATCACTAACTATAAAAACACTGGACAAGAAAACAAACAAACCCAAACACTGGCAAACCAAGAAGGGACCATAACAGATCAGCAATAGGAGCAAAGCAAAGCTATGAAGTCTCTGAGAACAAACCTTCCCCCTCCAAGTAGACATCAGGCTAGGAAAAGCAGTTTCTGGGACCCCACACCCCACCCCACCCCCAAAGTGTTCCTGGAACACTACTCAAGCAAGTGTTACAAAATTCATTTTAATGCTGCTGATAAATACCCAAGGATCACACAACTGCTCCATAAGTCTCAGCCCAAAGGCATTCAAGTTTAGCTCTGTGAGGCAGCAAAACTGACGTCCTAATTAAGGGTTGGAGACGCACCTCCACAGTGGGCATTCCCACTCTCTGGCACTCAACTTTACCTCCCTGCCCACCGCTCTGCCTCCTGTACTTGATTTTGTTGCCTCTGCTGGTGTCATTTCTCTGTCACTCCGATTCTGGTTCAGCACACCGGAATCTCGGGGTCCAAAGAACAGGCTCTATTCCTGGCTCCTTTCTTGATGGTAATGAAATCCCCCATTCCTGCTTCTGAGATGCTTCATTTTATACCCAGCAGGATGGGAAAACTGACCAATCCTCAAGTGGAGGTTTAGTACATTCTTTTTTTTTGGAGGGGGGGCGGAGCATCACTGCCTTCTGGTGGTCATGGGAGCTATCCAGCCTTGCTCCTGGAGAGCTGCCACTGGATTTGAACTACCAGGCCTGTGGGCTGCAGTCCCACACTCAACCACTACGCCATCGGAGCTCAGCCCTCGTACATTCTACTTACAAGGTCCCACCCAGTTTCTTGGTGGAATTTGCAAAGACTAGATGAGTCAAATCAGATAACTCACTGCACCACACAGGCAAAGCCACATGATTCAATGCATTGTTGTAATTTGATAACAATAGCTGCAGCTCTGACTGGAAAATGCAGTAGAAGGTTCAAAAAGCAAATAAGCATATTATTTTAGTCTTTGATATATCTTAACTGAACTTGAGAAAAACGCTTTTATTGTTCTAACTAAAAATGGATCCTCTTCTAAAAAATAAAAAATTCCTGGTGGTAAAACAGGAAACATTGTGCTAAAATATTAGAAACAGTATTTTGATGTCACAATCACCCCATTCCCTCCAACAGGGTCAACCAGTCCAGTTTATACTTCCACAGCCCTCTAGAGATGCAGCTACATAAACTCTGGATTGTAATTGGCATCTCCACATGACTTAATCACCTTTGACAATCATGATTGAATATGAAGTTGATCAAATGGGACAGTTTTGTTCTACGGGCTTTTATAGTGATCTCAGATATTAAGAAACTTCAAAAAAATTCATGGAATAACATTAATTGTCTTTTCACTCCACTTTTCCATGAACTTAAAGTCCTTTGGTATGAGAACTGCAAAGTATACTGTGGGTTGTTGTGTTAGGGTAGACGAGAAAAAGTCTGATGAGACACATATGTATAAGAAAGAAGTATATATACAAGAGCAACTGAATATTGAGAAATATCCCAGCCCAGTCCAGATCAAGTTCATAAATCCTATATTAGCCCATATGTCCACTACCAATCTATAAAGTCATCTTCAGAATCACAAAACCCATGAAATGACACTGAATGCTGGAAGATCACAGGTCAGTGAATGGGATGTCTCGTGGGCCCTGTGGCAATGAATGTATCTCACTACTGGGAGGGGTCTCCAAGTGGCTTCTCCAGTTCCGAGGGCATAGGTTCTATCAGTGTACTGTCATGTGTCATGTCAGCAGAAAATCTGTCAGGGAATGAGTCCTGAAAAAAAGTCTCTCCTGCCTTCAAGGACGAAATTCAGAAATTCCCAGAAGTCCCAGGAGAAGACCATGCTCACACAAAGCCTTCATTGGCTATGATTCAATTGACAGAAGAGACTCCACCCCTTCACTCTTAATCCTCTCAAGTTGCAAATTGACACCAGATTATGTAACTACCACAAGTCGTAAAACATGGAAAGCATAATAATGCCTTATCATGCACATAGCTTCAGGTGAAGTAAGCTTCAGGTGCACATTGCCTCAGCACCAAATCCACCAAATCAAAGCTATCAAGCCACTTCTGACTCATACTGACCCTATGTAGGGTTTTCAGGGTTTTGTAAACTTTAAGGGAACAGGAAATTCCATCCTTTTCTCACAGAATAACTGGTGGGTTTGAGTCACTGACTTTGTGGTTAAACCTCCCAACACTGAGGAGTTTTTTTGTTTTTGCATCATGAGAATTCACTTGCTCATTCTTCAAGGATAGCAGAGTAACAAGCACTGTTCTTCACAGTTAACAAGGACTAATCTATGAGAATTTTGCCAGGAAACCTTACCCTTTCACTTTCTGGTCCAAATCTTGCCCCTGTAAGATTTCTTTTGTTCCCTAAACTCAAAGAGTATTAAAAAAGGAACACAATTTGACTTCCTGGTGGGTGCCTGTGTTAGTCCGGGAAGACTAGAGAAACAAATTCATAAGCATGTATATAAGAATAGGAAAGAGTTTCATATACAAGAGCAATTGAACATTGAGAAAACACCACAGCCCAGGCCAGTCCAAGGTCATAAGTCTGTTATTAGCCCATATGTCCGATATCAATCTATTAGTGCTCTTCAGACTCACAAAGTACATGCAATAACACTAGGACAATCACAGGCCAGTGGTGTAGTCTTGTATATCTTGTGGCAGTAGAAGCATCTCAGCACTGGCAGAGGGTCTCTCCATGGCTCCTCCAGTTTCCAGGACTCAGAGTCTATCAGTATGCTGCCATGTGTCTTGTCAGCTGCAATGTCTCCCAGGGAGTGAGCCAAGAGTTCGAATCTCCTAGGGACTGAGTAGTGAGTCCCTCACCTCCAATGAGGAAATATGGCCAGGTTTTCCAGAATTCTCAGGAGAAAGCCATACCCACACAGAGATCTCATTGACTATCTCCAGATTGGCAGGCTAGACTCCACCCCTCCACTCTTAATCTTCAAATTGACACCAGGTTAGGTGACTGCCACAGTGCCACAACTGCCATTGTGACAAAGTTTCAATCAATAAGAATTCTCTGAGGAAGAGTTAAAAAGATGGCAACACCAGGAGCAGAAGTGTGTAGTTCTACATAGAGGAGGTGCTAAGAAGCAACAGTTTCCTTCACATTTTGATATTTTGGCTTAATAAAGGTTCCTATGATTTTGTAGTAATACTTTTTTTTTTGCTTACCTTCATATAGACTGACTAGATGACCAGTAAACTGGAGAATGGAGATCAAAATATTAATGTACTTGAAGATAGAAATTAATTAATTAATTAATTAATTAATTAATTAATTAACATAACCCTATGACTCCCACACCACACCCACCCCAAAATACAGCCATTGAAATACTTCTCTATAGAACCCAGTAGAACTGGCTTCCAATGTTGTAATCTCCACAGAAGCAGATGGCCACATCTTTCTTCTGTGGAGCAGTGGGCTGGTTCAAAATGCTAATCAAATTAGCATCTGAACACATAACCACAGCAGCACCATGGTTCCTTCCAAGCTACAGCAAAGACTTGTTGCTGTTGTTAATGTACAGAACATCAGTGATTTGTGAGAGAAGCTCAAGTGTCCTAACTTGAATTTGAAGTCCTCCAAAGAGAGTAGGCAGTGGTCAGAACAAGTATTTGAAAAAATTAACAGTCCAGAGTAGGATATGAAAAAGTAATAACAATTCGTAAATTATTAAAGATTCAGGGGGGAAGGGAGAAGGGGAGAGAAGGGAAATATGAGGAGCTGGTACTGGGGGCCTAAGTGGAAGGAGGATGTTTTGAGAGTGATGATGGCAACAAGTATGCAAATGTGGCCTGCATACAATTGATGTGTGTATGGAGAGTAATGGGAGTTGTATGAGCCCCCAATAAAATGATTTATAAAAAGATTTTAAAGGAGGGGGAAGGAGGGCATATACGAAGGGCTCAAGTAGAAAATATTTGGAAATGAATATGGCAACATGTTTACAAATATGCTTGATACCAATGATGTATTGTCATAAGAGCTGTAAGAGCTCCCAATAAAAATCACTGGGAAAAAAAAAGACCGTGACTGGATTAATAATCACCAGGGAGCACTGGAGGGGAGCTTGAGGGGGTGGAATTATGGAGTCAGCAACAATGGAAACAAGAAGAAAGAAATGTTCTACAGTTGATTGGGGTGATGATTGCACAATTCTTAATATGCTTGAACTATTGAATTGTATTATGTGCTAATTGTATCATGCGCAATCTCAATAAAGCTATGAAAAATAAAAATTAGCAGTCCAACATTTTAAATCTGACAAAAATTATAAATACAGTGATATAGAGATCTCAACAACCACTCCCCCCCCCCAGAGTAAAAATTACACAGTCACATTATAATTGTGTTCAAGGCTATCGTCGGTTCCGACCCATAATGACCTTATGCACAACGGTGCTGCACCATCCTCAAGATTGCTCCTGTGTGGGAATCACTGTGTCGAAACATCTCTTTTTCACTGCCTCTCCACTTTACAAACATGATGTCCTTCTCAAGGGAGTGGTCGCTCCTGACAGTATGTCCAAAGAAGGTAAGATAAAGTCTAGCCATCCTTGCTTCCAAGAAGCCCTCCCACCACACTTCTTCCCAAGACAAAGACCTGTCTCTTTAACAGTCCAGGGTACTTTCCCAGATGAGACCATCGAAAATATTATGGCTTCATCCTCACAGTTGCATCTTTGCTTTTCAATACTCTAAAGAGGTCTTGCGCAGCAGATTTACCTAATGCAATTCATCTCTTGCTCTGAATGCTGCTTCCATGGGCATAATTAAATTGCCTAAAATCAATGACAAAAGGGAAATTTTGAAAATAACGGGAATGTCTATATGCTGTGTGTGAGTAATCCTGGTAGCACTGTTGACTAGCACAATGACTAGCACAATGCTAGTCACAAGGTCAGCTGTTCAAACCCCCACATTTCTCTGTAGGAAAAGATGAGACTGCCTCCTCCCTTAAAACCATAGTGACCTCCATAGGGTCACTCTGAGTTGGAATTGATTCACTAACAATGATTTATTCATATAAGCCTACATTGATACGTAGCAATCTAGAGTTTTATACCAGTGAACATACACTTTAAAAATATATATATTTAAGTAAATATTCTTCAAACATGAAGGTGAAATAAAAATACCCTCAGTAATTGAGAAACTGCAATGATTAAGCACCCAAGGGAGTTCTTCTAGGAGAAGTTAGATGATAGAAGAGCACAGAGCTGCACAAAGGCACAATAAGCAGTGGCTAGAGTCAATATGTGGGCAAATATGAGGGTCTTTTTCTTCCTCTTGTTGTTAGGGGTTGGGGAAGTCCTGATGGCATGGGGATTATACACTGTGTGGCCACCTGTGAGATCAGCAGATCAAAGCACCAGGTCCTCCATGGTAGAAAGCTCCCAGGAATCTCTACAAGCACGAAGAGCACCGTCTCAGAAACTCACAGAAGCAGTTCCACCCTGTCCGAGGGGATCACTCTGAGTCAGCCTAGACTTAATGGAAGGCAGTTTGGTTTTTTGTTTGACTCTTTATTAATTGCAATCTCTTTAAAGATTTAAACTATTTAAAACAATAATAATAACAATGTGTAACATGCCTATAATTAAAATGCTATAAGAACAAAACAAGAAGCCTAGCAAGGGAATGGACTGCAGTCATTCACTGCATAACTACGCACACACTTCATTGCTTCCATAAGGTTATAACAGTTCAGGAATCCTAATTAGAGGACAGGACATATGCATTCAAGAAGGTAAAGAAATTCTTAATAGGAAAGACCTCAGAAGAAAATTATCACAACATATCATACACTTCACCAAGACCAGGAAGGAGTCCTGCAAGCTGCTACAAAAAAGTAAAGCATTGCTACAAAAGGGAGCCCCTACGACTAAACGCTGAGTCCTAGGCAGAAGCTATAAAAACCAAAAAGCAGTAGTATGATATGTGTACAACTCTGAAAGGAAAAAATTGCCAGCCAATGATTAGACACTTGCCCTCTCAAATATAATAGTAAAATTAGGGCATTTCCAGATAAACAGAAATCGAAGGAATTTGTGCAAATCACGCCAATCTTAGAAAAAACACGAAAGAGGGTTATTTGCACAAACAACAACCTGAGAAAGCATATGTAACAATACTAGCCAAAGTCAATTCCAATACAGATATATCGAATATAAAAACATTAGGAACCAGAGGGACCAGCTTGCAAGGGAAACAATTCAAGGCAAATAAAAGGAATCGTGTTACAGAATTTTCTAATGGAGAGGAAGTCAAGTAAATTTCAAGGGAGACAAGAGTGCCTTAAACTTGTGAAGAAACTAAAATACAGGTAACCTTAAAGGAAATGAACAAATCTCAAAAAAATAGAAGGAAATCACCAAGTTTCAGTAAACAACAAAGCAATAGCTATGAAGAAAATGAATAGAAAACCCATGAACAAAATGCACTTAGCACAGAAAATTATGTGGATAGAGAAATCAGTAACACCACACACCCAAATACACATACACAGCAATATGTATGTGTAGCAATAACTTGATATGTATATAATTACATTGAATGTAAATGGATTAAATGCACTAAAACAGAACACATTCTCTTTCACTACATTAAGTCTTCCAACCCACAAGCATGGGATATCTTTCCTTTTTGGTAGGTCTCTTTAAGTACTTTTACAACTTTCACAGTATAAATCTTTTATGCCCCTACTCCTTAGATAGTTTATCAATTTTCAGGATAATGTAAGTGGTACTAACATGTTTCACAGTAGATCTTGTTATTGTAGAAAACCCAACTTTATTATTAGTAGTAGTAGTAACAGTAGCATGTGGTGATCTACTTTGCAACATTGCTAAATTCTATGGTCAGGTCTAGCAGGTTTTTTGTGAAACTTTTAGGGACTTCTATGTATAAAATAGTATCATCCACAAATATAGTTTAACTTTAACTTTTTTAGCTTTTTAACTTGCTGATATAGATTACATTTTTAACTTTTTTTTAACTTTTAACTTTTTCCTTGCTGATTAAATACTTTTTATTTCTTTTTGCTGTCTTAGTGTTCTTCTGATAATGGACCTCTTTGCCTCATTCCCATTCTCCATTGACTATAATGTTGGCTTCTGGTTTTGCATATATGTCTTTGATTATGTTGAAATATTTCTCTTCTATTCTGATTTTGCAGAGAGTTTTTATCAGGAAATAGTGTTGAATTCTATTGAATCTCTTTTTTACATCAATTGATACATGGTTATTTTAGCTATGTAATAGATTACATTGATTTTCTAAGTTGAACTACTTCTGTAGTCTTGATATGAAGTTGATGATAGTGTGTGCTTTTGTTATTGAAATCTCACAATAATTTTGTTGAAATTTTTTGCAACCGTGTTCATAGGGATATTGGTTGTAATTGTCATTTTCTGTGATGTCTTTACCTGGTTAAATTATTACAGTTATTCTTGTGTCATAGGACAAGTTTAGTTCTATTCAGTTCTATTCCTTCTTTATTTTGTAAGGGGTTGACTAGGATTTATGGCCATTCTTCTATGAGTGTTTTATAGAATTTGGTAGTATAGTCTCTGACCCTGGATGTTTTTTGTTTGTCTGGTTGGTTGGTTGGTTGGTTGGTTGGTTGGTTGGTTGGTTGATTAGCTAGTTGGTTTCTTTCTTTCTTTTTGGCTTATATTTTTACAACATCCTCCATCTCTTCTTTTGCAATGGACTTGTTCAGGTTTTCTACCTCGCTTTGCATTAATTCGATACCTATTTCATCTAGATTTTAACTGTTGCAATGCCTAGATCATTCTTGCAAATGTAAGCATGTATTGCTAAAATTTCTTTCGAAGCACTACTTTTACCACAGGTTTTTCTATGTTATGCCCTCATTTTTGATTCTGCAAACCTCTTAATTTCACTTTTAATTTTTTCTATGACATAGTGATTATTTTTGTCTGTTGTTTATGTCTAGCTTCGGAGATGATGTTTTGCATGATTTCAATCTTTTTTTAATTTGCTGAGACTTGTTTTGTGTGTTAGTACAAGATCTATTCTGGGAAATGATCCATGTATGCTGGAAAAGAACCATGTATTGTTCTGATGATAGTTGGCATGTTCTCTGTAGGTTCCTTATGTCCATTTGACTTACGATTTTATTTAAGTGTTTAATGTCCTTAGTGATTTTCTTTTTAGATATTCCGTCTATAATTGAAAGTGATGTGGTGAGATTTTTTACTATTATTGTGTGGTTGCCTATTTTTCCTTTTGTTTTAGTCACTGTTTTATTTTCAATAAAAGCTTTACTTACAAAAACAAGCAGCAAAACAAAAACAAAATAGAGCGGGAAAAGAGTTGATGAAAGTTTACAAGAGAAAGGAAAGGATAATAAAATATACAAAATTCATAAATACATTATGAACAAGGCCGTATTTTCCTCTAATTGGCATACAATATTTTTATACAGAAGTTAAAGTTATATATTTTAAATATATTGATTTTATTAATATCAAAGAGTATATTAATAATTAATACTGAGATAATATTAAAGATGATATTAATAGTTAATGTTAAGATAATATTGATGTTGATTAATATTAAAGAGAATATTGATCTTGCATATATATGTAGATATAATTGCATAATATATTATTGTAATAGCAATGTCTTTAGGTATTTGTGGCAGTCATGTACTTATGTGTCAATTTCATGATTGGGAGTCTAGCCTATCAATCTGGAGATAGACAATGAGGTTTCGGTATGGGCCTGGCTTTCTCCTGAGATTTCTGGGAAGTCTCACGGTATTTCCCAATTGGAGTAGAGAGACTTGACTCAGTCTCTGAGACAACAAACTACTGACAATATGAAATGACAGCATGCTGATCGATGCTGATTCCTGGAGAATGGAGGATAGGCCACATGGGCTTGCCTTGATGGAGCCAAACCTCTGAAGCCAGAGAAGCCACGTGGAGACTCCTGCCACAGGAAGACCCCTGTAAGCTACTGCCACTGGACACACAAAACTCTGCACTCACTGGCCTGTGATTGTCCTGGTGTCGTCGCACATGCTTCATAAATCAGAAGCAGACTTTGTAGACTGGTATTGGACATATGGGCTAATATTGGTCTTATGACTTTGGACTGGACTGGGTTGGGATGCTTTCTCAATGTTCCATTCCCCTTGTGTATAAACCTTTCCCTTATATCCATACGCATGTTTATGAAATTGTTCCTCTAGATTACCAGAACTAACATAGTATTATATATAATGACAAGTTACTAATCATTTTCTTTCATGTTTTCCTTCTCATTAGATTAGAGAGAAAGCATAACCTTATGTTTATAACCCTTCTTTTAACTCTCCAGATTTTTTTTAGCAATGTAATTTTTCCTATTTTGAGAAAATTTTTAGCTAGAAATTGGACACTTTAACAGATAAATGCATGAGTAGACATAAGGTCAGGACATGTTATTGTTTTTCTTGGGTTTATAGAGTATATAAGAACCAATTAAATAAAAATAAGTCTTGTATCTTGTTAACTTTTTAACTCAAGTGGTATACCATGCTGTACTTCCATGTGATAGTTTTTCTAATCAATTAATAATCTAATACTAATGGCCATATTTAAATTATAGCTAATAAAAGTGCAAAGAATGTATATCATTTGTTGATACAATTGAAAAACAATAGATCTTTTTATTCTTTACTAATTGGAATGCAAAATTGTATATTCATTTGGAAGAGATTTGAGCAATTTCTCTTAAAGCTAAATGATACTTCACATATTTTGATGTATTGCCATTAGGTGCATATAAATTTACAATTGTTTTCTTCTTCTTACTGGACTAACCTTTTATTATGTAGTATCCCTTATCTCTTGTAATATAATTTGATTTGAAATCAATTTGTCTTTTACAATAAACTTCAACACCTCAACCAGACATGAACAGATACTTCGCCAAAGGAGACATTAAAGAGACTAACATATGAAGAAACAATCATTAACTATCAAGAAATGCATATTAAAACAATGAGATAATACTTCACCCCAGGAATGATAACAAAGTTTTTAAAACAAAAACAGAAAACCCAAATGCTCCAGGTGTTGGAGAGGATGGGAATTTACCAGAACTCTCCAAGATTATGAAAATATAAAATGTTACAACCACTTTGAAAAACAGTTCAGTAATGTTTTTTGAAGCTTATTATAATTCTATAATTTCAGATATTTACTATGAAAAAATAAAGGCATACAAATACAGATTTTGATGTCCACATATGAAAACAACCTAATTGAATGGCTAACAAATGGGTGGACAATATATCATAGGAGAGCTGAACACTGGGTGGGTAGACAGCAATGCAAAGCAATGTGTTCTTGATATGTGCTCAACGATAGGAATCAAAATAGTTATGCTGAGTGAAGGCCATACTAAAAGGAGTTCACGGAGGTTTCAAAAGTTTGTGGGGAAATAACAGAATTTTTGCAAAAGTATTTTGACACCCCCCATGATGTACTCTTTGATTTCCTTTACACTAGAAAATTGCATGGTGACGAAGGAGATCCGTGGTTGCCGAGGGGTAGTGGGAATAGCGGATGAGGAAAGTAGGGCGCGATTACAGAGGAACATGAGGCAGATTTTCGAGGTCGTCCTAAATGGTGTCGTGATGGCTTCAGAGACACATGCATGTCACTTTTTTCTAGCTTTCAGTAAAGCTTTTTTTTTTTTTAAAGTAAAGCCCAGAAGGCTCTGTTTACTTACCAGATCCACAAAATCTAATAGTCTAATATTAAAAAGAGTATAAGGATATTCAAATTCTCATGGAGTGTGGGTTGGTGCTAAAGAGATTGAGTAATTCAGCATATATCTATATCTAGATGATCGGTAGATAGATAGATATACACACATGCATACATACATATATATGTGTGTATATATAGCCACTCTCCTCTCATTACACTTTCTATTAACTTTTTGAAATCCCCTAGTATCTGTCAACTAACAATCCATTTAAAGCATCCATTTTCCTCCCAAAATTGAATCTTACAGAAATACTTCCAACTCATCAAAAAAAAAAAAAAAAAACACCAAAAAACCCTCAGTCATCGCGTTGATTCCTATTGATAACAGCTGTTTAAGACAGAGGAGAATGGTCCCAGTTGGTTTCCAAGACTAACGCTTTATGTGAGTAGAAAGCCTTGCAATTCTCCCAAGTAGCAGCTGGTAGTTTGGAACTGCTGACCTGTGCTTAGCAACCCAGAATGTGCCCACTATGCCACAGGGCTCAGTTTACAACAGAGCATAATGGGTCAATCTGAAATGCCCATCACTATCAGAATGGTTATATACATGAAGCATTATTTCTATTATGTAATACAAGTCTCTTTTTGGACAAGTTTTGTTTTACTTTACCATATAAATAACTATTATAATTTTTGTTCTTAAGGCATTGCATAACTGAATTATTTTTGTACCCGTTGGCTTGTTTAACAAGTGATTATATATATATGTATGTGGGATCAAATATTATTTATTTGACAGATATTAGTCACTCAGAATTGCTCACTTTGATTTATTGGGTACATAATAATATGCCTTTCAAAAGAAAACTATGTGCATATGTGTTTTCTTGACAGATTGAAATGCTTCAGAACCAGCACTTTGTTTCTTCAGAGAGGTATTGTCATATCTCTCCACAAACGACTTTCTGCATATGCTTCTGGACTAATCATCCAAGTACCAAAGGAATTATTCCAGGATCTTGAATCAATATTACTCAGTTTATAACTTCTCATTAGAGCAAAATATAAATACCACCTACATTTCATATACATCATCTATAAACCTATAATTGCAGTATAGATATATTCAAATTATGCACACTCCTTTAATCACACCTACTACCCCAAACCAAACGATTGCTAGGACATAAGAATGGAATCTCTTTTTAAATTCTGAGGCTTTTATTATACTTTTTTTGTTCATATCAGTTCTGCTACACTGTGTCTGAAGCTGACAATCGTGTAAATTTCATTTTCCTTGGTTTGCATCACAACCAAAATATGTAATGTAAGGGACCTTAACATATTCAGCTCAATGTCTTAAGGAGGTTCCTTGGCGAGCTCCAGGGCACCAGACCCAAGCCAGGGTATCTTCCATGACCTCCTACGCATGGGTAAATTGGACATTGACTAAAATGATGGAGAACAAATCAATGAGGCATTTGGTGCTGGCAAAGAACGTGCCATGGACTGCCAAAAAGGATGATCCTTAGTGGCAGGAATGGCAAGACTCTGTCCCACATACTTCAGCTACATAGTCAGGAGACATCGGTTCCTGGAAAAGGACATCAAGCATGAAACGGTAGAAGGGCAGAGGAAAAAAAAGGAAGGCCCTTAACCAGATGGATAGACCCAGAGAAGCAACAATGGACTCCAGCCAAGAAGCAATTCGGAGGCTGGACTGGGAGCAGGCAGGGTTTCATTCTGGTGTCCATAAGGTCCTTATGATTCGGCACTGAGTCCATGACACCTAACAACCATCCAGTCCGCTATGTGATGGCTCTTCACAGGAAGAACTAATCTACTCTCGGACACGCTGCAGCCTTCAGGACGTGAGCCTGAACGTAAATGCAATATGGCGACACGAGACACTTCGCTTTGTCGGAGGTGGGGGACATTTTATTTTTCTGTCAAGAGCCATTTGGATATTCACAACACCATCCGCAGACCATGCAAAAGTATCAACTTTAAAATTAGCCTACTGTAGGGGGTCAAACATTTAATCAACTCAACCCCCCCCCCCCCCCCCCCCCCCCCCGCACCGCCGCCTGATGGCTGGAACTGCTTGTCTTTGGTGAGGCGTGAAATGTTAGCTGGTATTCATGGTTCCAAGGGCCATTCCTGGATGTTCCCCATCTCTGCTTTAGCTGGGAAGTCAACCTGACAACTTCAGATTTGGGGGAATTTAGCTTCACGCTGCTTTTCCCTGACACCCGGTTGGTCCAGAATGTGGCCGCTCACCCTATATAATCTCATGCAGGACCAAGTGGTTCGAGCCAGCATCTGCATCAGAGACCAATCTGGACAAAGCAAACTTAAGTCCTGTGAGAATCAATGATGGAAGGAGGTAACTAGGTCTTCACAAGGTTGCCACACAGATGAATGCCAACCGAGCTTCAAGGGAGAATCTGAAGTCGTTCTAACTCAGCCTTGTAGGTGCAGGGGTGAGCCCTGACAGGTTCCTTATCTACACATAACAAGGTGAGAAACAGGGACCTGGATCTGAGAGCTGCAAAGGTATGGGAGGGGAATCGGTGGAAGCCAGACCGAAGGTATGGGTGGAATTCCTGACCATACAAGGCAGAATCTCAGCCTTGTAACGAAGGCAGAGAAATGAGTTACTACCTCGTAAGTGGGCTCTTTCTCCAGTTCAATTGAAGATGCTAGAATTTATTCTTTCAACAAATTTTTACTGAGTATCTTTCCCTCGAGATACAAGAAACACTGTTGTGAACAACATGGTCAGTCTCTGACCATGTGGAGTCACTTTCTTACAGGGATAGGCAGATTATAAAGAAGTAAAAGAGGAAATGTGTCCAAAACATAAAAAACAAAAAGGTGTTGAAGGAAGCCATACAGACATTTACATTGAGAAATACATGCTCCTGAATTATCCTTTAAAGAGTATTTCGCTTGCTTTGTGGAGAATAGAGGATTCTTTGGGAGGCTGCTACTGTAGGTTAAAGGCATCTTAACTGTTCTTTGAAGATAGAGCCAAGAACTTTCTTCAAAGAAGAATCAGCTCAAGGGTCTCGTAGGCACATAAAGAGAAACACAGAAACCCAGAAAATATGGCAACACATTCCGATAATTTAGTTCTACACACAGCTTGAATCAAATTTTTGCATGTGCGAATTTCGGGAGACAACTGACATACATACAGTGGACCTTTGTCAGATCAGTAAGGAACCAAGCTAGATTTGAACCCACATCCCCACACTTGTGGTAAGAACTGAAGATGAAATACCAGCAATAAGTTACCTGTTGCCAAAACTTAAAGAAAACACCAATAGAAGAAATGAGATAGGAGATGAGCAAAGGGAATCAGAAGGTTCCAGCCTTGGCCAAATGAAACCAGGGGATTTCCAGATTAAGAGAGTAGACCAGGGGCTGAGTCCCGGTGGTGAAGTGGTTGAGTGCGGGACTGCAGCCCACTGGCTTGGCAGTTCAAATCCAGCAGCAGCTCTCCAGGAGCAAGGCTGGGCCTCCCACTCCCACCAGAGGGAAGTGATATCCCCCCCCCCCAAAAAAAAGAGAGAGAGTAGACCAGGTGATGAATCATCCAAAAAAGTATCCGGGTGCCAGGTAGTACTCATAAATAGAATGCAAACCTTAATAATGTCCCAGAATTGACCTAAGCACTGGACTGAGTTCAAGAATACAAAAGAATCGTGCAACTAAATAGAAGGGGAGGGGGGGAGAGCACCACAAGAGCATGCATAAGACATACAGAACAGTAGGGCTTCTGCTCATGAAAGTTACCTCCAATATTATTGTATTAGTCAGATCAAAATCTTCCTATACACAGGGTAATCATGGATGGTTGCCACATTCAACGTCGACCCAAAAATGGCCTGCCGAGGATTTGGAATCCAAAATTACTTTCTTTAAATGAAAAAAAAATGTTTGGGGGTCTTTATTGTGCTGAGACTATAACTGTGAATGTGTCTATGCTCACTTCAAAATCATGAGCCTCTTTACTTGAGTCTTGTCTCCAGATTTCATTCATTCATACTCCATTTCTTCCCACAAATACTGGTACCTGAGAGACATCTGCTCACTATTTGTATGTCTGCTCAATCTTGTGTGTATGTGTTCTGAGCCAGGGATCAATGCCGGTGCAGTGGTTACCAGGTCAACTGCTAATTGTGAGCTTAGCAAATTCAAAGCCACACCCCCTCCAGAAGAGAAAGGCGGGCCTTTCTACTCCCCATAGTGACAATCTCAGAAGCTCACAAGGGGAGTTTGACCCTGTAACTCACAGGCTCACTTCAACCCTGTCATTCAGGCTTGCCGCAAATCACCTCCACTCAGTGGCATAGATTTTGGTTGGGTTACATGAAGCTTCTAATGTTCGCATTGGCCATGGAATGAAAGCTAGAAGTTGGTGGTGGTGGAATTGAGCATCTTTGATTCCACTACATGCACTCCGGCTACCTAGCAAGACTAAGACTCTGAGCCTCGCTCACCCCTATCTCAAAAAAGTGCCCTGTTGTTTCAACTGACCCAGCATCTTCATTTAATATCCTTCCCCTACAAATAGAAGAAGAAAATATTGCATTTAACCAGCAAATTGCCTAAGTCTTCCAAGGACTAGCAGAGCCCAAATAATGCTGAGATGGTTTGGGTAAAACAAATTTCTTTGTAGCAGAACTCTTAGTCAAACACGCTCCCTGGACTGAAATGTCTCCATGTATCCATGGTTTGAACAAGCTCTAAAGAGAGCTGACTTCTCTCCTCTGTACGTGACTGTCAAAATGTCCACGTGTCATTGAATCCATGCATTAGCTCTTGGCAAGCCGGTGGCAAATTCTGAGAATGCTACTTGGGAAGAAGCAGATCCTGATGAAATCACAATCCACACATGAATGTCTCTATTTGACAGCAAAATCTGTAGTGGTGTCTTGCTTTCCAGAAAGAAAAGGACCTTGAGGGTGGGCAGATCCATAAGCTGTGGGCAGTGGTACCGCAGCAAGTTTTACAAGCTTTGAAGTCAAGATTGCGCCTTTTTAATCTAAGTACTGCTGGTTGTGCACGGGGCAATAGGGAACCCTCAAACAGCCTGTTTTCTTGCTATCAGCATTCAGAAGTCACTTGAAAGGTTTGAGAAAGCATGGTTGGAAATCTTCCACCTTGAACAGCAAATAATTAGCGTGTCTATTCCAATTTCACTTTTTCCACCCACCTCAAACCCCACCCCCTCGTTTCTGAGTGGGGAGTTTTCCCTTAAGTGGAAAGGCAAGCAGTTGCAAATGCATTGCCAGGTATGAGACCATTGAGTAGGATCTGGCCTTCAGATGGAGGCTCGCAGGTCCCTAACCACAGCCGGTGTTACAGTCCCTCCCTTCAGTCCACATTCACGGGCTGTTACTGTACACCTGTATGTCATTTGAACGTTCACCCAGCTCAGGCAAATTATATTTTAAAACTACACTGATCAAAAAAAAAAGTTCAGGGAAGGGATTTTCTAGCTCTCAAATAAAAATGTGCAGTGGAGCGCTTACTAAGTAAACAGAAAACATGGGCAGCTGAGAAATCAATTTAGCTGAACAAACAATGTTCCATGTAATGAACTACTAATTATCCTTTTATGCCATGTCAGTCTGAGTGATTACAGAGCTGTGCAGTTTAATTTGACGTTTGAGCATTGCCTTGCTCCATTAGCTTCATATAAAGCTGCAACACATTCAAAAACAGGGAGGGGGGTGTCTGTATTTATCCGGAACGATGTAAGCACCTGTATTAATAATAAGAAGAGGATTTCTGAACCTTTTTTGAAAATATCCTTCATACAATAAATAAAGCATTTGGGATCACAGGGTGTTTGGAGATCAGAGTCAGTGGCTGGAGCAAGCACTGCAGTGATGGCATACCCAGGATGCTTCACCATCACTTGCATTCCTGGAAATGCCACCACGTCCACCCTCAAGTCCTGTCTTGGTCTTTCTCTAGTGCCAGCTCCAATCAGCTTCAAGTCTGGGGGGAAACAGCAGGAAAGATGCAGAACAAGGTTAGAGAGAAGAATCATTTTCAAACAGACACAGCAAAGAGGATATCAGTTGATTCTGACTCACGGAGATGCCGTGTGTAGAACCTCCTAGATCCAGAGCATTCAAAGATGTGACCTTTAAGAAGCCACTCTTGTCATCCAAGGGCCTCTGGGCAGTGTGAACAACCCATCTTTCACCTAGTAGTTCAAGCACTCAACCATTTGCACCACCTCATAAATGTCCCCGGTGCTTTAATGAGAATATGATTGCTGAGAACATGTGTGTTGGTGTTAGTCTGGGTAGACTGTAGAAACAAATTGTTAGACACACATATGGATATAAGGAAAATGTTTATATACAAGAGGAATGGGACACTGAGAAAGCATCCCATCCCAGTCCAGTTCAAAGTCATAAGTTCGATATTAGCCCATATGCCCGATACCAGTCTGTAACGTCTCCTTCCGACTAATGAAGTCACAGGCCAGTAAGTGCAGAATCCCGGTGCCGACAGGGGTCTCCCCATGGCTCCTCGCTTCCAGGGCTCAGGGTCCACCAACAGCATCCAGTGGTAGTAGAGGCAACTCAGCGCTGGCAGGGGTCTCCATGTGGCTTCACCAGCTTCAGAGGTCTGGTTCCATCAGGGTAAGGCCATGTGGCTTCTCCTCCGGCTCCTGCAGCTCCTCAGACACTGACATCTTGTCTTGTCCGTGATTCATCATCTCTGTGACTAACTCCCAACAACTGGGGAGGTAGCTCCTCATCTCCACAAGGGAAATATCTCGAGATTCCCCAGAAGTCTCAGGAGAAAGCCATGCCCCGCATGGAGGCCTCACTGACTACTCAATGGCTATCTCCAGATGAACAGGCTAGACTCCACCCCTGCATCTCAGTCATGAAATTAACATAAGCACATGACTGCCACCATGTTTTAATTCTTGATCTGTAGCACTTTTTAGATAATTTCATATAGCAAGTGAAATGACTTAGGGAGGAAATGGAAACCAGAATTTCCTTAAGATTACAACCTGATTCAATGAATGCATGTTGTGCTCCTGCTACCTGCCTAGTCTGTGTTGTAGTGAGGAAAGAAGTAAAGATACAATTTGTGTCCTTTGCAAGTTGTGCATTCTTTGATACTTGGACCATCTTGTATTTCTTTAACTAGATGAGCGAGAAAAATTAGTTCTCTTCCGTAGCAGTTCTCAATCAGGGTTGCCCATTGGTCTCACTGGAAGAACTTAAATACCTGACCTTTGGATCCCAGCCCCTGGAGTTCTGGTGCCATAATAGTTTGGATGTTATATTGCTAACGTTCCGGTCAACAGTTCAAAACAACCAGTCACTCTTGGGAGAAAAAATGAGGCTTTACACCCCCCAAAAGATATACAGTTTCAGAAATCCACAGAGTCAGTTCAACTGGGTTCTTTCAGGTGGGTACAAATGAGAATCAACTGGAGAGCAGTAAGGTGGTTGAGTATCCCATCCCCAGAGATTATCATTTTGTTTGGTCTGTGAATTGAATGTCACAATTTTTAAAGTTTCATTGACCAGTCCACTAGGCAGGCACAGTTACCATCCTCTATCATGTCAACTAAGATTTGTTTGTTTGTTTGTTTGTTTGTTTGTTTGTTTGTGAGGAGCATCACTGTCCTGGTGGGAGTAGGAACCCATCAACTAAATTTTATCTTCACATTACACCAAATGCTCAACTATTGTTAAATTGGCCTATAAAAAGGCAAGCAGAGGCTTACTTGTGGTGAAATCTATGTGAAATTGTGCATGACAGTCTAGAGTTGGTAAGAACAAGTAACCCAATGCTTACCTAACTTATTGGATAATCTGCCCTACATCCAAACTTCAAATATTGATTCAGTCCTGATGGGTGCAAAGACTTGCAATAAGCTAGTAATCTCAAGTTTGGTGGTTCAAAGTCACCCAGCAGCAGAACAAAAGGTTTGGTACTCTGCTTCTGAAAACCCTAAATGGAGTTCTACCACATGGGGTCGCTGTGAGTCAGACTCCACTTGATTGCAATGCTTGTTTGTTTTACAGGCACTTACTGGTGCAGAAATTACAATACATTGGTGATGCAACGATCTCCAGCCAAGAGAGGAAAGAATCATCTACAGTTTCCAAAACACTACAGCTAGAATTGTAATAGCACTTCAGAAAGAATGGTCTTGATTACTTAATTCTAACAATGATTCTGGGGTATAGGTATCCCTGTCCCTGTTTAACTGGTGGGGAAATGAGGTTTGGTCAGGTTAAGTGGTTCACTCAAAGTCGATTATTTAATAAGCGACAAGATGGAATGTAAAAAGTGATCTTCTGATTCTGAGCCAAGTACACCACATCTGCTTCTTATGATCTTCTGGGTCACAGACCTCTAGAGCCAGAGGTGATCTCAGTGGTGATCTAATTCAAGCCCTATGTCTCAGAGAAGTCACATGCCTTGACAGAAGCAACACAACCAGTCAGTGCCAAACTATCTGGGAGGTCCAGTTCGCAGTTACCAGTCCACTTGTTTTATCTCAGCAATAGATTAAATCTCCAAATGGTCAACTCTAGTCATGTCGCCTGAAATCCAGTGAGAAACAGGATTCCAAAACACACCTACTTTAGCCTCCAAGACACATGGATGATTTGGCACTCAAATTTCAAACTAATTAAGACAAGTAAGTAGCAGGATGTCACAAAGTGAATTGTGTCCCCTGAAACATATGTGCCAACTTGTTTGAGCTAGGACCTCAGTGGTTTTACAGTTATGTAATGATGTAACAATTCCCCCATGCCAGCCCCCAATGATGATATCAGCCAATCAGTAAGGTTGTTAGGATGGGATACACTAACAGTACTCTTACCACAATCCTGGTCTGATGGAAGAGGAGTCTCCTGGAGGTGTGGTCTTACACAAAGCAGAGAAATGGGCATACAGAGAAGAGACCTACTACCACTGAGAAACAACAGTCAGAAGGAGAGCGACTCCTTTGGAATCCAGATCCCCATTCTGAGAACCCCTTCGACTCGGAGGAAGATTAATGAGAAGACACATATAGATCTCTAAGGAACACTGGGTCTACAGATGGTGAAAGAAAATGAAGACCTTCCCCTGGAGACATGCAATCTCCCCTTACAGCGACCTACCTCCCACCACCGCTATCTAGCCAACTCTGATTCACATTGAGCCCACAGGACCGACTGGATGCCCCTGTGGGTGTGAGGGAACAGAAACTCCTTGTTCGCCCCACAATTTAATCATAAGATTAAACTGTTGACCAATGTGTAACCCATTTGACCACCAGGATCCATTCCCCTAAGAGCCAGGGTTCACAGTTCAGACTCCAAGTTTCTTACACTGTAAGAGGATAAATTTCTGTTTGATTAAGAACTATTTGTGGAATTTCTGTTACAGCAGCACTGGATAATTAAGACACAGAATAATATTGTCGGTTGAGTCTATAAAAGAAAGGTATTTCCAGCATCAGGAATTCCAAATCCATAATCAATTTCATACCCTGGTGTCTTTTCCTCCTAAATGGCTATATCTAGCACAGTTTGTTCAATATAGTCTTTATTGTTTGCTAATTAGGTGCACCCTAATGTCCGATGCACCCAAGCCTGGCCACCACTTGTCTGTCAGTGGAGGCTTGCATATTGCTGTAATACGAAAGTGGTTTCTTTAGCAGAACTTCCAATCTAAGACAAACTAGGAATAAAGGCCTGGTTATCTACTTCTGGGAGCTTGGAGGTGGGGGAATCAACCAGAAAAAGCTCTGACGGTCAGAATGGCCTGATCCTAAAGTTGATGGATGAGGTAGTTAAGGTTTACTGTGTCAACCTGGAGGATAAACACATTTGGGATGAATTGAAAGGAAGAGAGATAAATGATTTGGTGAGCCTCATCCTTCTAGTTCTTGGGTCCCTTGTTTTCTGACAGTCGGACCAGGGTGCAGCTGCCGTAGCCAGTTCCCTGCTTCAGTTGGCAAGGCTCACTTCCTGCAAGACATCCCTGAGGAGAGGCCACATGGACCTACTCTGATGCAGCCCTGGATGATGGAACAGCCATGTGGAGATCCCTGCCAGCATTGAGACACTTATATGCTCACTGATTCAGTTTTCCTCCTGTATTCAGCAACATTGAGTGTGCTTTGTGAGATTGAGAATGACTTTGTAGATGGGTGTTGGACATATGAGCTAATGTCAGACTTATGGGCTTGGACAACACTGGGTTGGGATGCTTTCTTAATGTACACTTACCCTTTATATAAAACTCTCTCTTATACAAATGAGTTTCTGTGTATTTGATTCCCACATTCACCCAGACTAACACAACGGAGTCATCATGAATCAGAACAGAGTAGAAGGCAACTCACAATCATAAGAATGAGAAAGAAAAATAAATAAATAAAAAAAGAAAAAAAAAGAATGAGAAAGTTCATGGTTCTCAAGCTGACTGCACAGTAAGTATGCTCAGTTGGGATGGCCTTAAAGAATACCTATACCCAGGCCACATCCTCAGAAAAAATGCTATTTAATTACTCTGGTATCAGTATGTTTAAAAGCTTCCTATCCTGTACTCCATCCTGTACTCTGTGAATTAAACCACTGACCCCTGAACTCTCCACCCTACACATGGATCACCTATTACCTTCAGGTTCTCTCCTCCCTTAGGAAAAAATCAGGATGCAAAGAAGCTCTAGACCTCTCTTTCATGCCTCCTTCTCCCTAGAATCTACTGTGATTCCTCTCTGACCTTCAGTGACAGGGCCAGGCCCTTCTCTTGGTTCCTAGAGAGCAAAGTAAAGGAGGTGGAGGGCAATGAGGAACTGATACCAAGTTCAAGAAGGAATAAAATGGTTTGAAATTGATTTGGGTAGTATTTGTACAATACTGCTTGATGTGATTGCAATACAGAATGTTATGATGTCTGCATTAGCTCCTAATAAAATGGCTGGGGAGGGAAAAATAAGAAAAAAAGAACATTAATTATTATTTTTTAAAATGGGTGAAATGCAAATGAGGCTTACTCAATAGGAATGATGCCCAACATTGGTCTCCTTTGAACACATGTCCCCTAGTCATGTGAGAAGACATGGGGAAACAGAAATTAAATGAGAGCTTTACAGGCTTCTCTAAGCTATCTTTACAATTTTTCTGTAAATCCCAAACAAATTCCAAATTTAAGAAAATTATCAAGATAACAAGACAGTTTTTTTAAATCATAGGTACACCCCAGCCTACTTTTAGTCATGATCTTTTCCTCACCCCCACCTCCACCCACTCTCTGCCTCTCCAAGCCTTATACCTTGGGAGGAGGGGGTCCTTGCCATCAAGTTGGTCCCCAACTCATGGATCCCACACAATGAAGCACAGCAAAATGCTGTCCAGTCCTGCACCATCCCCATGATCCATCACAGATCAGACTATTAGGATGCATAAGGTTTGCACTGGTGGGGTTTTCTTAAGCACATGGCCAGCCCTTTCTTCCTACTCAGAAGCCCTGCTAAAACCTGCTCTGTATCATAGGCACAGGCAAGGCTCCATCGACAGGTGGGTGGTGGCTGTGCAGGAGATGCATTGCCTGGGAGCCATCTTCTACAAAATGTTCAGGTCTACTGGACAGAAGGGGAGGATTCTACCACAGAAGTTCTGCCAAGGCAACGCTGTCACCTTGGGAAAGTAGCCTAGTTGCATGTTTCTGAGCACTTGCTTTTGTCCTTAATTATCATAGAGCAATTCTTGAGCCTTCCAGAGTACAAGGTATGACTAGCAATTGTCCTAGTATTGTGTATTAATCGTGTATGGGAAAAATTAGAGGACTATAGCCTTACCCCACATTCGAAAAAATATATATGAGAATATGACCTGACTGCCATTTCCTGAGACATGGAGCCACATGGTTGAGCCAGGATAACAAAGGGTTTCCATTGTGTTGGTCACATCATTTTTACTGTCATGTTCTTACCGCAATCACATGCATATTTTATGATCTTACTGAATGCAATGTGTTCTCTACATATTACATATGTAGTCTCTAAGTACATTAGAAACAGCTGTTGCCCAGGTCCCTGTCAGTTTTCCCAGCCTCTATGCCTGATTCCCAGGCCTTTCTTCCAAAACTGTTCCACTTCAGAAAAAAAAATGAATGAACTATGAACAAGTGGGAATTTTGCTACCAGATCTCCTAGGATGGTCTCCGTGAGAGCCCTCAGAAGCTAAAAGGAGTCTGACTTCTACTTGTGTTCTTTGCCATAAAAATCCAGCTTATGTCAAGGCAGTAGTTCTGTCCTAAAAATATAGATCATGGGGGACATTTATAAATAATAATAATAATAATAGACTACTTAGATCTGACCTGAGGTACACAAAATCATACTACCTGATCCCATGGGCAAGAAATGCCATAGCAACCTCCTAGACAACGTGGCTGAGAGATGACTCAAAAATAGGAAGCCAGGAATAAAAGATGCTAAAGTGAGGATTAAAAGAGAGGCACTTTTATCCAGCTGGGTCTGTTGTTCTGTCCCCAGAGCAGAAAAGGGGCTTCAGCTTTCATCACCCTGCTAGGATAGTGTTTTAAATCAGCACCTCCAGCAGATCTGCTTCTGATTTCCCGTGTGGTCAGGAGAGGCGGTCCATTACACTGTGTTCCAGGATGGGACCTAGAGGCTGGGGGATTCTGTCTTTGGCTCCTGCTCAAATGTGTCCTCCTATTTCGCCTCCCTCCCCCTTGTGTTGTGTCTGTGCCTATCTCTCTTCTCTGCCAGATTACAAACTCCTGTGAAAGAGAGGATCCTCACTCATTTTTGTGCCCCTTCCTATGCCTACCACAGTGTCGGCCAAACAGCAAGTGTTCAACAAATGTGGGTGAAATGTGTTTTGGAGTCCTTAACGTGGCAAGCCTTCCTGCAGAGCTCATTCATGGCTGCAGTCTGGGTTCCTGTGGTCAAGCCAGCAGGGGGTGAGAACCAGGGCTCAGTCAGAACTCAACTGGAGGCTTCTACACTTGGTCCTGCCCACGCTGGAAAGAATATAAGTGGATTCATTGGGAACTAGGGCAGCTCTAAAAGCATCACAGAAGTGTGCACCATCAACACACACTTGGCCTCAACTTTAAGCTGGAAGTAAGGTATGGTGGTAAATGTGCAGAATTCATTACCTAAAGAGGGTATGTGTGTGTGTGTGTGTGTGTGTGTGTGTCAGTGTGTCTCTTAAGGAAGATCTGTCATACAAGGGCATGTACCTAAACACAAAGAAGAACTAGAGCTGTTTCTCATCTAAATGATGCATAAGTGACATGAAAGTGTGAAATCGGGCATAATCCTAAGCAAAGAGTCTTACAGTAAAGCATACCTTCAAAACTAGAATGAGGTGGATTTTTTCATGTGAAGTCTTCCCATCTAAATGCACAAGAGAAGGGGACTGAAGGAAGGTCACTCTGCCACACCAATGACTAAACATGTTCATTCCGTGTGATCGTTTTCCTACTGAACCGCTCACTCACTTTTTCTCCTTTACACTTTATTTTTTGCTTTAAAACTTTGTTACCTCCCACTAGGACTCGACGTGGGGCTGTAAAATGATATGGTTTGTCAGTCATCAGTACCCCAAGTGCGTATTTCTGTTGATGGACTCTGGAGACAGAGAAATAAAGAGCGTAGGAACCCTTTCATATTTATCTGGTATTAAGATGAGATATTTATGAGTCACATGCCCTAGTTAACTTCTTCTTAGCTTATCTCAATCTGTATGCTGAGAAAATATTAAGAATAGCTGGATAATATGAAAAATTACACATTATAGGAAAAATAATGAAGAGGAGTCATTATTCATTGGGCCAGATCCAGTGGTTCAGGATTGGCAGAAGGTCCATGAACACCCTGTGATGTGCAGATGACACAATCTTGCTTACTGAAGGTGAGGAGGACTTGATGCGCTTTCTGATGAAGGTCAAGGTGTGCAATATGGATAACCACTCAACGTGAAGAAAACAAAAATCCTAATGACGACTACTGGTTAACATCATGATCCATGGAGAAAGGATGGACATTGTCTTGCTCGAATCCAGAATCAGCGCTCGTGGAAGCAGCCATCAAAAAATCAAATGGCACATTGCATAGGGTCAATCTGAGGCAGAAGACCTCTTTAAGTTGTTGAAAAGCAAGGCTGTTACTTTGAAGACCAAGGTGCACCTCACCCAAGCCGTGATATTTTCCATGGTCTCTTATGCATGTGAAAGTTGGACATTGAATCAGGGAGACGGAAGAAGAATCAGTGCATTGGAATTACGCTGGCAAAGAATATTGATGGCACGATGGTCTGCCAAAAGAATAAGCCACTCTGTCTTGGAAGATGGATGGCCAGAATGCTCCTTAGAAGCAAGGGTGGGATGCCTCCATCTCACAAACTTTGAACCTCTCAGGAGAGATCAGGGCCTAAAAAAGGATGTCACACTTGGTGAAGCAGGAGACAGAGGAAAAGAGGAAGGCTCTTCATTAGATGAAGTGACACAGTGACTGCAACAGTGGGTCCAAGCATGAGAACAATTGTGAAGATGGCACACCTAGCAGGGTACCAATGTACACAGGGTCATTATGAGTCATAATCACTTGATGGCATCCACCAACAGCAGCTTATCTCGCGTGTATCATCCCTTTAATACTGTAGAGTTCTTTCTTTACTTCAAATCCGGCCACTTTCTCGCCTGCAAAAACGGTGTGTGCATGCGCATGCAGGCCATCTTTCCCATTAATAAACCAAAAGATTCTTTGAGGAAGGAACCTTATCCCTATGATTTATCCTAAAACTGATATGTACCGTGCCCCCCAAAAGGGATAAGGGAGTGGGGAAAAGAAGTATTTTCCCCCATTCAGTGACTGTCTTCTAAGTTCTTAACTTTCTCTTCTAAAAACGACATAAAACCCTTATAAAATGATCCTCCCATTTTGGTAGCCAAATTCCAGCATAATCTGAGTCATTTTGCTTGTTATTTTTAGGCATGGACTTAAAATTCTTCTTTGTGTGCAGGTGCAAGCTTGCATTTTTATTCTTTAGTTGAATACATTTAGATTATTGCTGAGTTGATGCTGCATAACAAACAGCTCCAAAATTTCAGTGACATATAGCAACTGACATTTATCTCATGTTTACTGCTTTGCGATTCAGTTGCACTTTGACTGGGCTCATCCTCCTGGGTTCAAGAAGGTATGTTCTTCTCATAATAGAGAGAACACACTCTAAGAGGGTGTGTTAGTTCAGGTAGACTAGAGAAATAAATCCTAGGGATATATATATATGTGTGTGTGTGTGTGTGTGTGTGTATGTGTGTGTGCGTGTGTGTGTGTGTGTGTGTGTGTAACAGAGCTTTATATCAAAGAGTAATTATATATTAAGAAAACATCTCGGGGCTGAGCCCCAGTGGCGTAGTGGTTGAGTGCGGGACTGCAGCCCATTGGCTTAGTGGTTCAAATACAGCAGCAGCTCTCCAGGAGCAATACTGGGTAGCTCCCACGACCACCAGAGGGCAGTGATGCACCCCCCCCCAAAAAAAAAGAAAAGAAAAGAACACATCTCAGCCCAGTCCAGATTAAGTCCATAAGTTCAGTGTTAGCCCATAAGTCCAATATCACTCCATGAATTCCTCTTCAGGCTCATGCAGCCCATGCAATGATGCTGAATGCAGGAAGATCACAGGCCAATGGGTGGGAAGTCCTATGGGTTCAGTGGTGGCGGAAGCATCTTCTAGGGTTCTGGATGCCATCAGTTTGGCTCCATGTGGCTTGGCAACAGGAATGTGAAATATAGGGTGTGTGGGAAGACAGGAGTTCCCAGAATCCTCAGGAGAAGGCCATGTCCTCACAGAGGCATCATTTGCTCTGACCAATTGACAGACTAGATGCCACCCTTTTGTTCAAGTTGACAGGAGATTATGTAACTGCCACGGAGGATTAGCAGAAATTTACCATTTCTCTACTCCAGGTAGCATGATATTACTTCTGCCTTCATCCCAGCAGTCCAAGCAAGCCCCTAGTCTAACCCCAAAGTCGCTGGATTTGAGAAAGTCCACTCTGTCCCTAATTGTTTTTGAGAATGGAGTGAATATCTCTGTTCGACTATCTAATATGCAGTCTCTATAACTTTATTTTTATTATTCCATTTGTCTAACACACCTTCACCATCTTCCAAGAGAAAACTCCAATCAGTTACCAAATTATTCCTACTAAGAGCGACCTCATGTGTTACAGAGTAAAACTATGCCCATCCGGTTTCAATGGCTAGGAACTTTAGGATATAAATCACTAGATCTTTCCTCCAAACCTCTGGGGGCTCAAATCTCCAACAGTTATATTAATGATCAAGCATTTACCCTTTATACTACAAACCTAGCTATTACAATCTGACCTGCTCTTTCTGAAAGTTCCAGTCCAAATGTCAACTCTTCCTTCAAAATTCTGCTGTTGGCACTGGGCAGTTACTTCTCTTTTTTTCCCTCTCAAACACCAGAATTTTTCCAGCAGCATTTATTACAAGTATCATGTACATAATGATCAAAGACTCAGGCTCTCATCAAACAGACCTTAGTTCAAATCCTGTCTTCTCTCCTCAACTATGCGCTCACTAGGAAAGTACTTAACCTATCTGTGCCTCGGATTTTCTCAGATATAAAATAGAGATGATAATACCCCATGTTATAACAGAGTTCTTTGAAACAATGTTTCGTCTTCTGTTTTGGTGAGCAGGAATATTTTAAAAGCTCATAAGTGACCATCTAAGATGCAACTACTGGTGTCTCTGGGTCTGGAGGAAACAAGAGTGAAGAAAACTGAAGATGCAGGAAACAAAGAGTCCAATGGACTAATAAACTATGTAAATGTCAGCCTTCACAACATTGAGAACAGAAGACAGTTTCCAGCTGCCACTATCAGCCATACAGAAAGGATCCATAGTAGAAAGTCCTGGGTAAAGTGTGAAGAAGATATGGAGCAACAACCACAAAAAGGTTTATTGGTGAGCTACAGATTGGGGGGACCCTAAAACTATGGTCCATTATCAGTCAGTTGATGAACTCATTCCCTGGCTGGATTTTCACCCAAATAGTCAGCAAGTCTAGAAGGGGAACAAGAACACCAGGGAGGTAAGTCCACCTTAAAACGATTAACCATTTGAGATCAGAAGACCTATTTGCACAAGGACAAAATTCAGAAGGGTAATGAAAGAAGGAAGAATGGGAATAGAAAGCACAGAGAAGAAGTGAGATAAGTAATGCCATGCTGTGGAAATTACAATCAATGAGATGAAATAAAATGTGTATGAAATACTCAATGGAAAACAGATCTGCTCTATAAATCAGTACATTATTCATAATAAAAGGTTAAAAATAATAACCCACATTAAAGATTGGGGATAAGGTAAACACAATAAATGCTGCTATTTTACCACTATAATAAATATCACTGATAATAGTTTACTTCTAGATACTATATACAACTTGATGAAAATATCTTCTGAATAAGTGAATAATGACAGGGACTAAGAAGAAACATGTTGTGTGTTTTAGTGGGATTATAAGTAAGACATCCTCTTCTCTCATTTCCTTCATGGATAATATGGTTTCATTTATCCAATTAAAAATTGAACATTTATTTTCCTTGGTGTTAGCGCACTCAGGGTTAGGTGGCCCCCATGCGGACCTACCCTGCTCTGTCGACATGACGGCCTGAACAGATGCTATATGTTAGGTCCATTGCAACACGACCACCCTCCTCCCCACCCCCACCCCCACACGGACGTTCTCACACTGACCCTGCTAGATCAGTCCTATTATGTTCATGTGATATAAAGAAGAGAAGTTGAGGCCCTTAAGAGGGTACATGATAGCACTGAAAGCCACGTGTTGGGCTGCTAACATCAAGCTCAGCAGTTCAAACACATCAGCGACTCCATGGGCAACAATGAGACTGAGTGCTCCTCCACAGATTTATGGTTTCCAAAACCCTCTGAAGGGCCATTAGAAGCAGGAACTGACGCAAGGGTGGTGACTGTGTGTTGTTAAGAAGAGAGAATGGTGAAGAACAGACATTAGGGTTTACTTTGAATGGAAGTGTTCTGTCTCAATTCCACATACCGGTTCAGCACCTGTTTCTCAGGTACTCCTTGTATGAAAAAGGAGCTCAGGCTGAACTCACTATAGATGAAATATTGAGCTGCTAACTGCAAGGTCAGTGATTCAAACCCAATAGCCTGATAAGAGGGAGAAAGATGAGGCTATCTGTGTGCATACAGCTTTGAAAACCCTATCCATAGGGTCGCTGTGCATCAGAATCAAGTTAACAGATGTGTGAAGCCCAGTTTTCTAGGCCAAGGGTCGGCACATTTTTAAGACAGAAGAGCCAATCTTCTCCCTCACCACAATTTAAAATGATCGAGAGCCATACATCTTTGTTGACAGACAAATGAAATCACCATTATGTGAATAAGATCCTTCACGCTTTTTCAGTTTCACTTCAGAACCACTCTGAAGGACCGAAAGAGCCACAGATGGCTGGTGAGCCCCCGTTTGCCAACGTCTGGTCTAGAGAAACAAATCCAGTGACACTCACATGTATAAGGAAAAGCTTTATCTCCAGAAGTGAATCATCCACGATGAAATATGCAACTTTCCTATAGACGTTCTAGTTCTTAATGCTTCCTCCACTCCATCCCCCATCATGATCTCAATTCTACTTTACAAATCTGGCTAGACCAGAGGATGTACACTGGCACAGATAGGAACTGGAAACAGAGAATATGGGACAGATGATCCCTTCAGTGGCGAGAGTGGTGAGACCGGGAGGGTGAAGGGAAGGTGGAGTAGAAAGGGGGAACCGATTATAAGGATCCACATATACCTTACTACTACCTACAGTATGGACAACAGGGAAGTGGACGAAAGGAGACATCAGGCAGTGTACAATATGATAAAATAATAATAATTGATAAATTATGGAGGATTCATGGGATGGGGGGAGTGGAGAGGGAGGGGAACTATGAGGAGCTAATACCCAGGGCTTAAGTAGAAAGCAAATGTTTTGAGAATGATGGTGATGACAAATGTACGAATGTGGTTTGCATACAAGATATGTATGTATTGATTGTACTAAGAGTTGCATGAGCCCCCAATAAAATGATTTCATTTTTTTTTATGTTTGTTTTTGAGTTTGTTTGTTTTTGGCCTTTGGAGGGGCAAAAATGACTTTTAAAAAAAAAGTAGCTCCTATATTAAGAAGGCAGCCCAGGCTAGTCCAGTTCAAGTGTGTAAATCCAATGCTAGTCCATAAGTCCGTCTTCAGACTCATGTAGCTGTACCCTGGTAGCAAAGAAAAGTGAAGCAGGATCCAGGAAGAACACAGGTCAGTGCGTGCAACGTCATGAGCATCCACAGTCAGTGGGAACATGGCAGGGAGCCAGCAAGTCTCTGGGTCAGCAGCAGAGTACTAGCAAGCAGGAAGGTCAGTTGCCAAGGAAAGCAGCTCCCAGAATCCCTCACTCTCACACTAGAGGCCTCACCTCCAAGGAGGTGTCTTCAAGCTCCCACTTGATGGACAGGCTTGACTCCACCCTTAACCAGGAGTGTCTAGTTGACATAGAATCATCCAATTGCCCTTCGGAGTTTGGTTTGTGGTACCTCAGTGTGACAGACAAGAGATGCACAGGTCTATGTCTTCAGTCAAAGAAACCAGATCTACTTGGAGAAAGGGCTGCTCTAGGATCAAGCCAAAGATGAGTGAGGAGCATACTGTACTGCCAGAATGTAAGGCAGCGCTTTTAGAAAAATGCTTTCAACATGCATTGATGAGGGCATATCCAAGGGGGGCAGGAGCCTATGGAAAGAACTACCAAGAATCAAAGCTGGAAAAATTGAATGAAATTAAGTTATATTGGATTACAACCCAAAGTACAATATAAATATCTATGATCCCATACCAAAGTAAATAATTGATGCAATAAAGGAAGCGGTATCCAAATTTCCATGCAGAATTCCAAATAATGGATGTAGATGCTCTCTCTTCAAGGAAAGGAGCATAGCACTTCATTCTGTCTGCGTGGACTGCAGAGATAGACTTCCTTCCACAGAGAGTAGTATGAAAAGTGGTACAGGAATAACTTTATAGCAGAGAAGCCCAACAAACATTATCTCCACTAGGTGATCAAGACTAATATCAATAACATTAGCACTCACATGAATAGCATGCTCTTGATGTAATATCATGAGAATGGCAATTTATCTTTGTGGCACTCCTCCTCAAAACCTGGATTTTATCTAATCATGATAAGACAGACAAATTATAATAGCAAGATATGCTACCATATATCTGACTAGTACACCTCAAAATTGTCATGTCATTAGAACCAAGGAAAGCCTAAGACATTGTCGCAGTCGATAAGAAAATAAGACTTGACTAAATTAAATGGAATCCCATCCTGGATCTGACCCTGAGAGAGAAAAGGGACATTAAGTAGCAATTAAGGAAAAGAAGCAAATTAAAGACTTTAATTAATGATAGTATATTAATATTGGCTCATTAACTATGACAAATATACCACGCTAATGTAAGATGCATATAAGAAGCTAAGAAGATATGGGGTATGTGATAATTTGTTGTACTGTGTAAGTTTTACATATATCTGAAACTATTTTAAAATTAAGAGCTTTATTTAATAGAGGTTAGATGTTGTTATAATTAGAATTTATATCCACTTGACTGGACAGAATTCTCACTCGTGTGGCACTTGAGACCTCCCCCAAGATGTGATCTAATATGACGTAACAAACACCATAATGGGATCTGCTGGGACCAGCCAAGCTGTTGTGGGAAGGTGAGAGTGGAGTGCAGCCCCTTACTCGGGTCACAGCCCTGATAATGTTTGCTCAGTGGTGCACTTACTAAGTTTAGAAGTGGATGCTGTGGAGAAGCTGGCTTGCTCATTGCTGGTCTGTATCCTGTATCTAGCCTGCCATATTACCTACTGACCCTGAGAGTCATCAACGTCTGCCATTTCTACATTCCAACCTTCCATTCATCCTCCTCCACATCCACCAGCTGTGATCTTGCTGCATCATCTCCCTGCTTTCAGGCTCATCAGCCCCAGTTACTACATGAGTCAGGAAAACCTTCCAGCTTAACATCGAACTCACAGGTTTGAACTGGAGTAGATTCAACTGCGTCTGTAGCTGTGTGAGCCACATTCTTGATACCACTCTATTTTTTTTATATACACATCACTGATTTTGCTTCTCTAAGGAGTCCAGCCTAGCACAGATGAGGATAAAAGTTCAAACCCCAGTGTTGGCCCTAAGAAAGCCTAAAATACAGACTTTAAAGAGTTTTCTTTGGTAGTGTTGTGGGTTATGCCTTGAGCTACCAACTGCAGTCAGCAATTCAAAGCCATCAGCTATTTCGTGAGCGAAAGGAGAGGCTTTCTGCTTCAAGAAATACATATATATATAGATATATATAGATATATATATACAGGTTTAGAAGTTCATAGAGGATGCTCATCCCTGTTCTTTAAATCAGAATTAACTCACTGACAGTGAGATGTAAGAGGATGCCTACCAAAATGCTTGTATGCCATCACATGTAAAGCAAATTAACCCAATGATGTAGCCATCTGGTGATCCAATTTGATATCCACAGGTCATTCATTCTATGATCATCTCATGTCATCTACCCAAGACCCCAATATTTAACTTTCTCATTCTGCATTTTGGTCTTTTCCCTTTTAGCAACAATTGCCACTTGCTGTCAAGTCTACTCCAGTACATGGCAACCCCTAGATATCAGAGTAGAAGTGTATGCAACAGCTGAATTTTCACAGGCCAATTGCCAGGTCTTTCTTCCAAGATACCTCCAGGTGGACTCAAACCTCCCATCTTTCCATTACCACCCAGGGACTCCTTCTAGGGCTTACCCTTTGTAAAAAATTGTTAGAGCTGTACAGTGTCTGCCTCCCTGGTGTACCGAGAGTTCCACAAGGTAGGCACTTCTTTCACCCCCTGTATTTCCAGAACTTAGCAGAACACACCTCAGAACACACCTCCTAGAAGCTCCATAACTATTTACTGAATGCAGGAAGAGCAGTAGGCGGTAAAGATGGCCAGCAGTGAATGGCAACCCTGTGCCTTCTGCTGATTAAGGTGCCCCTGGAACCAACGTGGTTTCCCTTCTTATCTCCCCATTCTCTTGGTCCATTCGCCAAGTTCCCATTACATCTAAGTCTTTCAGAAAAAGATCTGAGAGCAGGGGGAATTTTACCTCTTGTAATCAAACTTGGGTCCTAGAAAGCCAGAAGTTTCCTCAATTCCAAGGAAATGTTAAGATCCACATATTTTCTGTTGTCTGGTCAGAGAATTGAGGTTTGTCCAGGCTTCTTCACCTTCTGGCAACACAAGGAAAACCTAGACTCTGAAAACCACAGGAAACAAGTGGTCAAAAAGACTGCAGGGGCAAAAAAGAAAGCATCAGACAGATTTCCTTAGGGGCACTGAGTATTACGTCTCTCTGGTCTGTCCGTGCTCATTATTGTTATTTTAGTCTATCAGTGCATTCCAGGTCACAGCCAGTTAGTAATTTTGCTATATCTTTCACTGCCTGGCTTTATGTAAGTGCTGCTAAGAATAAAATTAAGCAGTGGGAGAAAAACATCAGTTTGGTGTCTAAATTTAGAAAACTTGATGAATAAATCTATTAAATGCATTGTAGAGTGAGAGGGTGAAGAACAAATCATTCCTTATGGAAAGATCAAATAAATAGAAAATAAAAGGTAATTGCCTATAGGTTTAAAAGTAAAGCGCCCCACCACCACCCTGTTTTATTTACAAATGACTGCATTGGTTGAGTGTGTCTATTCATTCATCTATCCCTCAGCTTGAATTTTAAAGGAGACATACTCTAGACGAGTTACGAAGAAAGCCGTTCTGAGCGCTCTGGACTCACTATTTATGGAGGGGGAGGGACTATTGAGATCCTGCTGGTACAATATAAATCCTCTTCTGAAGATCATGGAAAGCAGGTGCCCCCCACATTCTGCTCTGCAGACATCTGGCAGGCTTTTATCCTCACACTCCACCCTCCCGCTCAACATCTGGCAGCCCCTTCATCCCTGCACCCGACCCCACCCCCATCCTCAACTGCCTCACAACATCTGCCACACACTTCTCGTAACCTCAGAAGCAAATCCAGTCAAAGGCTCAAAGGCACAATGTTCCACAGGGTGGTGACCTGGAGTCACATGCTGGGTGGGAGTGAAGCAGGGTTTGTTTTTATTTTTTTTCTTTCCCCCTAAACTTTAAAATGAATACACAATGCACTTGGAAGTATGCTTTCATGTCTGACTGGTTCTCACTGTGAAGCTTGTGTAAAATTGAAATCCATAGTTAATATTAACCTTTTGTATGGTTTTAAATTACCATGGGAATTTGAGGGTACAGGCAAATTGGGTAACAATTTGAAGAAGAAATTTCTGCTAATGACATGCCTTTTGCAAGTCAAGAGAATTCATTCCGATTGGGGAAAAAAGTGGGGTGGAGGGGCAATGACAAAACATATGTCTTGCCTGTAAAATACAAACTCAATTAGAGGAAGTGTCTTAAACCCAATCCAAAAATGCTTCCGGGCTATTTAAAGAAATGAATGCTTTCTGAATTCCACATCCCTTTAAAAATCCCCTATGAGTGCTTCCATCATCTTAGGGCACTTAGAGGTGTATATGTCCACCTAACTCACCTGCAAGCAATGCAGACACCACTGCCTTGGCCCAGGATGATAACTTCCAGACAAGCTCTTCCAGAAACCCCTCTCTTCTTGGCTAAGTCACCTGACTCGGGTTCCCCACTCCTGAGCTTGCTTTCCAGACTGCAGACTCTGTGCGTTTGGTGTGAGCTACTTTGCAGCACTTCCTCAGTTAACTCCTCAACTATTTCCTCTCTGACTCCGTACACACACAATTCCCCACCTCCTCCTTCCTTTAAAACAATCTCTTCTCTCTGTCTCCAAATGAAAAGATGTGTGGTCTTTCTTTTCCAAGAGAAACATGCATAAAACCACGCAACCCTGAGTGTTGTGGGCACAGGTGAATTCCTGAAGTGTTTCGGGCTTCTGAGGAAATAGATGTTCTAAACTTGAAACCGCTCTGGGCTTTGGATGGCGGCCAAGCTGCTGGGTGTATCACAGAGACCCAGCAGGCCAGAGCCCTATCAAAGCATTTTATCATTTTATTATACACTTAAATTAGTAATGACTTCTGGGACATTATTTAGATTCTGTTGTGCTGTGCAATTTCTTTTTAAGAGTTTATGTTTAGTCATTGTTCATCGGTGGAAATACTTTGTGCCTGTTAGTCTGTTTTTGTTCTCTGCAAATGCTTTATTTTAGTCCCTAAGCATGTTAAAGAACAAAGGGTTACAGCAATTGTTTTCTCTGCTCCTGGTTACCTGGAGTGGGAAAATTTATGTGCTTGTTAAAATCACAAGGGACAGCGAACTAAGTTCTCCTGGAAGTAGTCTAGAATCATAAAGGGCCTTCTGGGGTTGAAGTTATCTGTAGCAGGATGGTGGTCACATGAATATACTCTGCACAGAAAGAACACAAGCCGAGCTGAAACAGAGTACATTGCAAAGAGCATTTCAGTGGAGATAGAAGATTTACCTTCTAGTCCAATTCTGCCACTATTGGCTTTGTGATGTTAAACATCTCCCCATTTCTCTCTAGCATTTCTGGATCTTGGTTTTTGTCATCTAAAAGGAGGACACCTGTCTAGAGATAGTTTGGTTCTTTCTTAAACCTGGAATCATTCAAAAAAATCTCAAACACTCACAGTAATACAATAGCATTATTAACCCAGCTTCAATAATTATCAATAAATATTCATATTTCATCTATATCCCCCTCATCTTCCCCACCTTTTCTTGAAGAAGTTTTTCAAATCAAATCTTAATACTTCATCTGCAAATACTTGAGAATTTCTAAGTGATAAATACTTGAGTATTTCTAAAAGATAAAGCCCTTTCTCCTATTTATGACACCATGATCACAAGACAAACAAATCAAAGAGTAAAAAAGAATCTTATAGTAACTCCCTCACTTCTCTGCTCGAACATTTCAAGGCTCAAAGTTTTACACAACTTGTGTCAGTTTGAGCCGCCACTCCTAAAAACTGGTATGTTTTAATGGATTCTATAAATGGGAAAAGGAGTTGAGAAATAACTGCTCAGATGTTTACCACAAGGTCAGATGGTTTGAACCCACCCACAAAGCACTGCATAAAAAAAACCACTGGCTGTTTGCCTAGGACATCCAATGGAGTAGTTCTCTTCCATGATAGAAGGTAGTTCAGGATCAGAATCAACTCAACAGCACACACAACAACATAAATGAGCACTTGTTTCAATATTTCTACCTAATAGACTTCACTAGTCTCTAATTCTGGACTCCAAATCAAAGATGCAAATGAAAAAACTACAGATGATTGAGTAACAAAGCAATATGAATACCCAGGTGTCCAAAAAGGGCACACAATACTCACAAGCCATTAAAAACTAAAACTGTTTTGACTAAAAAGGAAGCATACCAATGGAGTGAATTGGATGCAAGAATAATCCACTTGTGTGTGCAGTTTTTCATTAATTCATCCATTCAACAAGCATACATTGAAGACTTGCCTTGTGCCAAGGACAACAGTAAGTAAAGGGATTTCAAAAATAAATAGTAAGTAAGCATCACCAGTAGAGAGCATGATAATAAGCATCTCTCCATCTTCAACTAGGGATTCAATGTACCCCGAAAACTAGCCAAAGGTAGAAGTGGGTAGAGTGCAAGGGTGAAGGGTTTACCAGAGTCAATATCCTAAATATTGTTATTTGTTTGCACCTCTTTCATAGTGAAAGCTAGAAGGTCAGAAAACAAGAGTTAGGCTATCAACAAGGGGAGTTGACCATGGCTGCCCGAGGGACTGAAAGATAACAGCAAGTATGAGGAGGCTGCAGAAGCACATATGGTTTCATTCTTTTGCAAGTATGGTCTTATTAAGTAGGAACCAATGCTCAGTGGCACTTCATAACAACGATAACAATCCAAGGTGTCAAGATGAAAATACTCTAAGAGTTGGACGCTGCAAACTTTACCTCTCTAGATAGCTGTTACAGGCTTATGCAACGCAGCTGGCAGATCAAGGAGAGCATAAAAGTCATTTGAATCTTCCTCATCACTCAGTGCATCTGCTATGAGGATACGAGGCCCTATCGTCTAATAATAAATAAGAACTGTAGGCTGAGCCCGTTGGCGCGGGACTGGGGTCCACTGGGATGGAGGTTCAATTCCAGCAGCAGCTCCACAGGAGCAAAGACTGGGCCTCCTGCTCCCACCACCAGAGGGCACTGATGCCCAAAAACCAAAAAAAAAAAAAAGAACTGTAAGTTGGGTCACCATAGTGATTTTGTTACAGCACCTTGAGAGGCTAATGATCAAGAATGATCATCTGAAGGAACTCGGACACCTGCAAGAAAGGTACTCCTGGTCCAAACAATGAAGAGAGAAGTGTTGGCTCTGTTGGATCCCTCCACATTCTTCACCTTCACCCCCAAATCATGGCCTTCACATTAGTTGTTTCTTCAGATTCTCTACTAGATGAGGCTGTGAATACTCTTTCTTCTTCTTTGTCCCCCTGCATTCCACCAAAGAACTAGCCCTTTCTATGTTCCATTTCATGAAATGGTCCCTAATCTGCCACTAACCAGAAGATTGGCTGTCTATGCCCGGCCAGGCACACCAACACAAAGAAAGTCTGAGAATCTGCTTTTGTAAAGATGGCAGATGTGTTAGTCTGGATAGACTAGAGAAAAAGAATTCATAGACATTCATATGTATATAAGAAAGAGCTTCATACACAAGAGCAATTATCTATTGAGAAAATATCCTGGCCCAGTCCAGATCAAGTCCCTAAGTCTGATATTAGCCCATATGTCTGATACCAATCTATAAATTCCACTTCAGACTCATGCGACATAGACAATGACACTGAATGCTGGAAGAGCACAGGTCAGTGGGTGGAAAGATTTATGGATCCAGTGGCAGTTTAAGCACCTCAGCACTGGTAGGGGCCTCCACGTGGCTCCTTCAGCTCCAAAGTTCTTGTGTACTTTCATGTGTCTTGTCATCAGGAATACCAAGCAGAGTCTGTGTGTCCCACCTCCAGTGAGCTATTTGTCTTCATGGCACCACCAAAAGAGGCCATCAAACAGTGAGCTGATGAACAAGCTAAACTCCACCCACTTGCTCTTGATAGTCTCAAAATCGAAGGAATCCCTCTGGAGCATCACATGAGATGCATGTGCCAAGAGTTGGAGCTGACTAGACAGCAGCGTGTCTTTGTCGGTGATTGGTCAGTGATTGATTTGTTCCATTTATCTATGGGAAGACTTTGAATTGGTCTATTCTGGTTCTACCTTTCACATTAACGGCATCAGAATCTGCACCAAGAGTCCCAGGTAACTTTTACAGACCCCCAGGTGATTCTTAGCATGTCTTTGACCCCGATCGGACTCCCTGGGTGGTGTAAATGGCTCTTTGGTGGTGAAAAGTTGGTGGCTTAAGTGTCCTTGGAGGGCTGAGCCCTGGTGGAGTAGTGGTTGTTTGTGGGACTGTGGCCCACTGGGTTTGTGATTCAAATCCAGCAACAGCTCTCCAGGAGCAAGGCTGGGCCTCCAACTCACAAAGGACAGTGATGCCCAAACCAAAAAAAAAAAAAAGTGTACTTGGAGCTATCCTGGATCAAGGCATAAAAATCTACTCCTGAAACATGAGCCACCAAACGCCCTGGGGAACAAGGCTCTACCCTGACCCACACAAGCCTCCCAGGCATCAGAATCAGCTAGACAGCAAGAAGCGTGGCTTAGGGATTTTTGTTTTCATTTTGGAATCTTTGCACACAAAAACTGTTTTCTAAAGAGAATGTAGATCAAAAATAACTGAATGTGTCTCTTCTTCTGGAAGGCATATATTCATCCTAATGTGGCCCTCCTACCTGCACCAACTGATGGGGAATGAAGAGCAGCTGTTGGTAAAGTTTACGAAGAGCTTTCAGATAGATGATCCAATTTCACCTCATCACCACAGCAGCCTTGTGATGGGTATCATTTTAACAGACGAAGAAATTGTGGTAAACGGTACTAGGAGCAGCAATGCCATGAAGGAGGAGAAAGGAGGAACTAAAAGCAAGGATCAATATACAATAGCCACCACCACCCCCCTCCACTCGGGGACAAACAACAGAACATGGGTGAAGGGAGACAGTAAATGATGTAAACTATGAAAATAAAAGAATACTTTAATTATCAAGGGCTCATGAAGGTGAGAGGGTGTGCGCAAGAAGTGATGTCAAGGGCTCAAGTAGAAAGAAAATGTTTTGAAAATGGTGGCCATGAGGGTTAGGGTTAGGGAAGAAAAAGAAAGAAAATGATGGCAACATATGTACAAATGTGCTTGACACAACGAATGTAGGGATTGTGATAAGAGCTGCAAGGGCCCCCACTCAAATGATGTATTAAACTTCAAAATAAAAAAGAAAGAAACCGCAGTCCAAATAGACTGAGTCACTTTTCCATGCCACCCAACACGAAGAGGCCGCGTTATTTTTGATTTCCCCCCAGATCCACATCTAGAAACCTGAGTACTTCTCATCTCCCTGGAGAAGCCCAGGTGGACATCCTTTGACTGAGAGGGAAGGAGCACTCACCCCTGGCCTTGACCCTTTGCTGCCTGCTTCTGCAGGTCTCATGTTCCAAATGCTTGGCTTTGCTAGGGTTGTTGCGGCTTGTTTGCTTTGTTTTGTTTTCCAAATCTCAGCATCCTTTGCTAACAAAATGCCTTCAACCGAAGAGGTCCTTTATTGTGGGTATTATGCGCACACCTGTGGCCCCCAGGCCTAGCGCTGCCTCCAAATGGCACCACAGCCAAGCACACACTCAACCCTAACTCCAGGCAACTCTTCATCCTTGCTTGTGGCACAAAAGGGTGAAAGAGGCCACAGAAGAGGGGATGGCTCCGGCTCCCAGGAACGAATAGCCAGGTTCAGCATCTTCGGTAGAGAGGCGGAAGAAGCAAGCAAGATGTCCTCTAGATGCCAGACTGAGATGAGCACCATTTGACTAGCCAGTGGGTGGAGAGATGCAGTCACAGCCCTGTATAACACAGACAGCAGAAACACCTCCCTAAGACAAGGCAAGCTTCCTCTGGCTTTCACAGCGTATACAGCTTGTGTTTGAGGGAAACTGGTTAGATCCATGTAATACCACATCCTCTTCTATCAGAGGAACTTTGGAGGGGGATTCCAGATGCCTGCAGGCTTATCCCTGATTTCACCAGCGCTGTGATCCTGAAGACGAAATGTAGACACTAAGAAGAGGGTTAGGTTAAATGAGAAGCCCAAATGCCAATATTGCCTAAGGGACATTTGGTGATATTCTCTCTGGAAGGAGGTAACTTTGTACACAGGGGCAGACGATCAGGCATGAGAGCTAGCCGGCTTTCATACAAGTCCCCGTCTGTTGCTCATGAGCTATGCGTCTTTACTCAATTTAATTATTTTGCTTTATTGCCTACCACTGAGAAATAGGATTTCTAGGATACTAAGTAGCATGCTTTTTTATTCTATACTATAACAACCTATAAATATAATCAAAAGGGGAAATACAGTGAGACTAAAGAAATTGGTGCCTGGTTGTATCACTATCAACTGCTCTGAAAGGGATCGCTTTAGAAGGTTCTAGATGCAGTGGAAGGAAAATGTGAACAAAACTAAAAATCATAAGACAGGCACGCCCGTCAGATAGAGACTGGTAGAACCACCAAGTCTGTGGCCCTTAGGCACACTTCAGGTCTGAAGTGGAACTCAATTCTGTGGCTCAGTTTTCAGCCAATCAATAGATAGCAATACAAGTATTCCTATACAAGGGGCATAGTAACACTGAGGAGACACGCACTCCTTAGACTGGCCAACCATCGGAGATCAAACTGGCAGCATTTACCCAGGGGCAAATTCAGAAGGGTCTGGAGAGGAGAACTGACAACCAGAGACCCTGGGGAGAGGAGTGGAGTGAGCGATGTTTCATTGTGGGGATTGCAATGGATGAGATGGAAAAAAAGTGCATGAATTGTTGAATGGAAAATGGATCTGCTCTGTAAGGTTTCACTAATTCACACTGAAAATTTGGGGTTTTTTTATCAATCGGGGGGGGGGGAGAGAAGAATGGAAGTGGGGTATTCTGCCTTTAAATTTTTCTTTTTTTATGCTTCTATGTAAGCATAAAAAAGTACTCCAGCTCATAATTTTTTAACTTATCAATTTTTTAAAAGACAGATTCTAAAATTTCCAGGCTTCATTGTGGAACTTCTTATCAATGCTATCAAACTGCATTCTACCTGATTGAGCTCCCACTATGTGTCAGACACATCAGAAAGAATGGACTTTTTTCTCTCCCAAAGATCACTGAAGCAAAACCTGAATAAAGAAATGAATTCCTAATTATTTTCACACCGTTATTATATATTGCCAGTCCTAAGACACAGCTATTAAAATTAGTTCGGCAAGAATGTGTGTGGATTTTATGCCATTCATTTATTTGAAAAAAAAAAAAACCCTATTTTGTCCACAGACTCTTGCCGGTGCTGTATAAATCTGAGGCAGATACAAGTGGTCTGATTGCCAACACCTGGGAGTCTGAAGTCTTGTAAGAAAGATGCGACATGCCAAGTACTTACCCACCAGACCCACATTCAAGTTCAAGAGCGTTACGTAACTTTCAGAAAGAGGACCAACTACTTCCTGCTGAAAGCAGAGGGGGAACTTGTGAAAAAGTCATGTCTACACCTGTCCATTAAGGGGGTGCCAAAACCCTGGTGGTGTAGTGGTCATGCCCTGGGCTGCTAGCCATAAGGCCAGCAGTTCAAGACCACTAGTTGCTCTGTGGCAGAAAAAGGAGGCTTTCTACTCCCGTCAAGAGTCCCCCTGTAACCCACAGGAACAGTTCCCAAGAGTCACCACGAGCCGGAATTGGCTTGAAGATGGTGAGTTTGGCGTGGTTTTGGTAATTAAGGGTGAGCAGGAGTCCAATGCCAAGAAATGCAGAGGGATTCCTAAGGCTTTCCTGGGGAAGTGCTAGATCTCCACAGAGAGCAAGAGGCAGACACCTGTGCAGGACGTGTGCAGGAACCCTGGCCAGCGCTCAGAGTAGACCAAGGATAGGCCACGGTACAGACCAGCTGCCTCCAGACTATGTCTGTCATGATTAAGTACACAGTGACAAACCCCGGAAGGCTGTGCGAGCCCGAGGATAGTCGACACCCTCAGTGATACTGTAGGAAGATCAATGGAGCGACAAACAGGGAAAAAAAATTAATGTCTTTATAAAACCTAAGACTGGCCCATCCTTGAGGGTCTCTCTCCCCCACCTGCCATAAAATCAATGCCCATTCAGGGTGACCCTGTATAGTTTTTCAAAGACAATGAATCTCGACAGCAATAAATAGCTTCCTCACTCCTCCAGAGAAGCTGGTGGGTTTGAACTGACAGCGTTAGGGCTAGTAGTCTAGCACTTACCTGACAGTGCCACCAGGTGCTCAACTGTGACGTATAATGCCAAATCACCCCTCTGAGGCAGCACTGCCATGTTTTCCCCCGGGTATGGTACACAGATAGTTGGCTAAAATTGTGTAATAGACCTTTGGGTATTTGGGATAGGAGCAACGTTTTCCCTACCCCAAGCCCCACCACACCTCAGGTCCCTCAAATAGTGTGTGCATCCTGACCATCCCCCAGAAGTGCTGCACTCCACCTGGAAAGCACACCAACTGCTCAAAGGGTAAGAGTACCGGAAGGCCTGCAGCCTGGATGCCCAGGTGGTGCTGGAGGTGTAAGGCAAGTGGCATGTACTTAACTAACCTCGCTTCCCAAGGTTCGGCTTCTCAGTCAGCTTTGGTGGTCTGTACCTCCCACCGGGGAACATGGACTTGATTCATTAAAACACTACCCACTTGGGCACCCCATTTTCAATGAGTATTCCCTGCCCGTGAGAATATTCCAAAGAACATTCAAAGGTCCCGAAGCTGGCTCTGAATTTCTGCTTTTGCTCTCGCTCCTTGTCCCTTCTTTGCTTCTCCTCCCTTTTGCCTAGAGTGGCATCTTAGGGCCAGGTGAGCTAGAGATGCAGGGGAGCAGTTCCTACCTAAGATGGGGAGCACAGGGTGTGTCTCAGCCACTGGTCAGCATGGCGAGCACGTGATTGCAAAAGGCTTTCTAACTCCTGGAAAGATTCAACGTCACAGAAACTCCCAAGGGAAGCTCTTTATTTGAGAGGGTTGCTGTTGATCGAAATCAAGCCCAAGGCCATGAGTTTGAGTTCTCTGGTCCCCTCCACACAATCGCTGAGTAGACAAGGTGGGTTTCACACCAAGAATGTTCTGGAAGGTCCCTCATTTCAGAAAGGGGTGTGAGCATGGAACGGTGCTTCTGTGAACAGTCATTGGAGTCATTACTCTGACCATACTTAAAATGGAGGGGAAATGTGTGGAAGGCATTGCGAGCTGTTGATTTTAAATCTGCTTAATTTCTGTTTTAGGGGGCCTTGTGACAGTCTGCCAAAAGTTAGCTGCCAAAAAGGGGACTATATTTAGCTGTTTCGTACACACCGACTCAAGGTGGTGCGTGCTGGGAGACATGCGGCAAAGCAAAGCAAATTGGAGCTCATTAGCGGCGGAGGCCAGGAAGGCTTGGGGAGAGTTCTGAACCAAGAAATATTTATCATAGTGTTTTAGTTGCGTTACTTGGAAGGACAAAATAATTTAAGCTATAAAAAGCACAGCTGAAGCACATCTATTTCAAAGTTACATTGAATATTCAAGAGGCAATTCTGTACAGGAAAGGCAGACCCCCACATCCCCAAGACAGGATTTCTCCATCCTTTGACTTGATGTTACGGATCTACTTCCCCTGGCCTACAGACTGGAAATGCAGGGGAAGAAATTCGTTTCGAATTATTTTCTCTCCACAATCTCATGCGCCATTTCAGGGTATTCCCAAACTCCAGGTGGGTTGGTATCCCCCTGTGTCATGGTTTCCTGTGCATACAGAGGCCAGGAGCAGTGCAGAAATGCGATCTTCATTGACCAGGCAAACAAACAGGCCCTCTGCAATGTCCTTAGACCAGTGCACACACCACGTCTGTCTCAGCCTTGGTGACTTCTGTATAGATTGAAGGCCCAGCTGACATGTAGCCTAGAATCTAAGCTTAAACTCTGCTCTTATAATTATCACTGCAAAGTGAGAGAGAATCAGAGTCCTTGAAGAGTCTCACCTCAACTCTAGATTCAAAGTCAAGGCTTTTTTTTTTTTTTTTTGGTGAGCATTTTGGGGCTATTCTGTGTTTCTCTTCAATTTCTTGGATTAAATGTGGAAACCCGCACGTTGCCCTAAGAGCCAGCTGTGGGGATCTACAGAAGGCCTCCTCTCTGGAGGACAGACATAGGGAGGAGTGGGCAGGGGGAGATGTCGGGCAGTGTAAGATATGACAAAACAATAATAATTCATAAAGAAATGAGGACTGGGGGGAGAGGGCGGAGAAGGACAGAGGGGGCAAGAAGAGAAGCTCATTTCAAGGGCCAGAATGGAAAAGCAGATATTTGGAGATTGTTAGCGAAAGCAGGCATGCGAAGGTGTTTGGCACAGTATATGTAACTCTGTATTGTGAAAAGCGATGTACGAGCCGCCAATAAAATGATTAAATAAAAAAAAAAAAAAAAGAAAGAAACAGTTTAGAAAATAGCTAGCAACTGGCCCATACAGTCACAAAACTTTAGGTGCAAATGGGGTCCTTCTTGTATCTTGAAAGGTAGTCACTGTCAGTTTATTTTTACTCTTCTTCAGTAGACGTCCCCCTTACCACCAACCCAGCCAAGCAAAACATGCTGCTTATTCCGATTTTGAGGCGCCCTAAATTGAGTAGCATAGGTGAGTAAACAGTGCCACCTACTGGACAGAAAAAGAAGGAAATTAGTTAAATCGACACAAACAGAACTAATGAGGCAGCTGTCAGCCCCACGCCACACATTTCTCTCAATCTGGCCCACTCTTATCAGCCATGAGCAAACAAGAACGTTCCAGCAAGGAGACACCAAAAGCCAGCTAACCCCAAACAAACAAACAAACAAACAGAAGCCGCAGCTTGACTCTCTTACCCTGCTCCAACGAAGCTTTTACCCAAATAAGGCTCACAGCGACCGTCTAGTTGAGCAGATACCTGCAACCAATGTTTTGCAGAGGACTTTCCTAACCTTGGGACACCTCACTTAGACCCAAGCCGCCCAGGTGTATAGAAATCCCACTTGTTGGGGAGTTCGGGTGACTTGTCCAAGGTCATGGGGACTGACTGTTTGCTTTTTTTTAAATTAATAAATCATTTTATTGGGGGCTCTAACAACAATCCATACATCAATTGTACCATACACATTTGTACATATGTTGCCATCATTTTTCAAAACATTTCCTTTCTGCTTGACCCCTCTGTAGTATCTCCACTTTCGTCCCTCTCTCCCCCACCCTCCCACCTTTCTGGATCCATGAGATGTTATAAATTATTATTATTTTTGTACCTAAAACCAGAGGTTCTCAATCTTCCTAATGTCGCAACCATTTCATACTTCATAACACATGCCAGTTCATACCTCATGTTGTGGTGACCCCCAACCATAAAATTATTTTCATTGCTACTTCATCACTGTCATTTTGCTACTCTTATGAATTGGGCGACCCTTGTGAAAGGATCATTCGATCCCCAAAGGGGTCGTGATGGCCCACATAGTGGGAACCTCTGCCTTAAATGTCCACTGTCTCACCTCCGCCCACATTTCTCTTGTTCGTTGGAGGAAGGGGGTTGGGGGGCATTGTAGTTGGTTCCCTGTTTCTACCCCTTCCCCACCACCTTTCGAATCCTACCCTCATGGTGTCACTACTCCCATTACTGTTCCGGGGGATTTATCTGTTCTGGATTCAGTGTGTCGCGAGCTCTTATCTGTACCAGTCTACTTGCTCACAGAGCCTGACTCTTAACAGCCATGCAGTGAAGCACAGGCAGGCATGCGCGTGCGCACACGCACGGTAAAGAGGCGGAGGTCTCTGAGGGACACATATGAGTAAGAGCGGCATAGTTAGATGCACACTGAGCACGACTGGGTATGAAACTAGCGAGGAAATACCCGGCTGACATGCCATTTGCCCTCCAAAACCTTAAAGTCTAAAGAAATACATTTGTAGGGCACTTTAGGGTCCACATCATTTGAGCAGGCCCTGTAAGTATATACAATGCTGATTTTAGAAATGAGGTTTCATGATTCATCCAAGGGCATGCGGATGAGAAGTGGAAGCTCATCAGTTTTAAATGGAAATTCCTCCATCTCGTGCTAACTCCTTCCCTAATGCAGCTGCGAGAGATTCCAAGCTTTCTGCCAAAGGTGTCGGTCGAACATGGCAACTTGATCGTGAGATGTTCTTTCTTTTCCTTCTATATTTCACAGAGAAGGGGCCATCAATAAAATCTCTTAGTAGCCCAGGTGAAAAGCCAAACTTGCATCCACAGTTTCAAAAAACTAAATATATCAGGGAATTTTCTTTGCCTACAATGAGTCTTTCTGAAAACGTACAACTACCAGGGATGTTGAGGCTGGGTGTTTCTACTTTAAGATCAGTAATTAAACAAAGATGTCTCTTCTCACCATTTAAATAAAAATACTTTTCTTGGAGGCTTTTACATCTCTTATCACAATTCATACATTCATCCAGTGTGTCCAGCACATTTACACATATGCTGCCATCATCATCTTCAAAGTATTCTCTTCCCACTTCAGCCCCTGATATCAACTCCACATTTCTTCCCACTCCTCCCCACTCCCACCCCCATAAACCCTTGATAAGTTATAGATCATTATTTCCATATCTTACAACTTCCTCCATTGCCCTTCACCCACTTTTCCATTGAGAGGGGGTTCTAGTTGATCCTTGTGATCAATTTTCTCTTCTCTCCCCTTCCCCCACCTTCCCCTAATCCTCCTGGTATCTCTACGCTCCTTGTTGGCCCTGAGGGGTTTATCTACCCTGGATGCCCTGTAGCAGTGTGCAAGCTCTGGTCTAATCTGATTTATAAAGTAGAATTGAGGTCATGATAATGGGGGGAAGGAAGCCTTAAAGAACTAGAGGAGAGTTGTATGTTTCATCAATGCTATACCTACCCTGATTGGCTGATCTCTTCCCTGTGACCCCTTGGTGAGGAGATGTCCAATTGTCTACAGATGGACATTGGGTCTCTACTCCATGCGCGTCCCCCCCATTCACATTTACTCGGGGTCTTAGGTACTTGGTACCTGATCCCATCAACACCTCATGATCACACAGGCTGGTGTGCTTCTTTCATGTGGGCTTTGTTGCTGCTGAGCTAGATGGTTGCTTATTTATCTTCAAGTCTGTAAGACGCCAGATGCTATCTCTTTTGATAGCCAGGCACTATCCACTTTCTTCTTAATCAGTACTCTACTTGAAGTCCTAGTTTGTGCAAAAACACAAGAAAAGTGAAAGAAAAGACAATCTAAAAAGGAAGAACTAAAACCATTTCTATTTCCAACAATGTGATTGGCAATGTAGAAAATTCTGAAGAGTCAAAAAAAATGCTTCTGGGTTACTAACTATGTTTAACAAAACCACAAGATGAAAGGTCAATATAGGAGAGTAAATTGCTTTCCACTCAATTCCAAGTCGTAGCAATCCTGGGGACAACAGAGCACGACACTCTCCAGTCCTGGACCATCCTCACAATTACTGTATATACTCATGTATAAGCAAGGTGTTCAGCATGTTTTTAACGCAGCTTTGTGGCGAAATTGGGTGCCTCGGCTGATATTCAGCTTGGCTTTTACTCAAGTACATACAGTATGTATTCTTTTATGTTTAAGCCGTTGGATGCAGTCACTGTATCAATCTATCTTAAATCTAACTTCCACTTTTTCACTGACCTTTACTTTACCAAGCATAATAACCATGCCCAGGAACCAGTCTCTCCTGATAATATGTCCAAAGTGTGTGGGGGACAATTTCTCCACCCTTGCCTCTAAAGAGTATAAGCTGGCTATACTTCTTCCAAGACAAATTTGTTGGTTCTTTTGGTGCTCCGCGCTCCTTTCAATATTCTTCACCAGTACCATAGTTCAAATGCATTGATTCTTCTTCAATCTTCCTTATTCCGTATCCAATTTTCACCAGCATATGAGAACACATACAATACCAGGGCTTGGGTCAGGTGCACATTAGTCCTCAAAGTAGCCTCCTTGCTTTTCCACATGTTAAGTAGGGTCTGGGCAGCAGATTGAGCCAATGCACTGTGTCCTCTGAGCTGTGGACTGCTGCTTCCGTGAGCATTGGTTGTGGATCCAACCGAACAAGACCCTAGACATCTTCCATCTCTCTCCACTTACCATTGTGTCACCCACTGGTCTGCTGGAGAGGATTTCCATCTTCTTTACATTGAATGCTTTACATCGACTCCTGTTTACAGTGATCCATATTGACGGCTGCAATCCTTGATCTTCATCAGCACGTGCCTCAAGTGCTCCTCCCTTTCAGCAAACCTCTATCCCATCCCGATGCCACTTGCTTCTTCATGTGAGCCAGCGTCTCTGATGGCAGATGGAACAAGGATGACGAGAGAAGACAATCCTGACACGCATCTTTTCTGATTTTAAACTATTCAATGTGTTCCTGTCTGTTTGCTCAACTGCCTCTTTATCCATGTATAAGTTCCACGTGTAGTGTCCTGCAATTCCCATTCTTCCCATGGTCACCCATCGTCTGTTATTGTCTACACAGCTGAATGCCTGACCTTAGTCAATGGAAGATAAGGAAAGATCTTTCTGGCATTCTCTGCTTTTTTGCCAAGATACTTCTGGCAATGTCCTTTGTTCCACATCCTCTTCTGAGTCTGGCAGCTGTCAATGGACGGGTGCAGCCATTGTTGGATGATCTTTAAAAATTGCATTTGTGTGACATTAACGAGACTGTGCTATAGCTTGAATATTGTGTTGAGTCATCTTTCTTTGGAATTGGTACAAATATGGATCTCTTCCAGTCAGTTGATTCTTCACAGAGATGAATGAGTGCTCCCAGTGCATCGTGCGAAAACTTTTCAACTGCTCTTCCCTCAACTCCTGCAGCCTTGTTTTGGCTATGCTTTCAGTACATCTTGGACTTCTTCCTTCCACACCATTGGTTCTTGCCATATGCTACCTCCTGACACAGAGGGACTTCAACTAGTTCTTTTTGGCAAGTGACTCCGTGTATTCTTGCCATCTTCCTTTGGTGATTCCTACATTTTTCAATAGTTTTCCCATTGAATCCTTTAGTTTTGCAACTAAAGGCATCGATATTTTTTCTTGATATTGTTTTCAGTTAAAGATATGCTAAATAGATACTTCCTTTTTGATTTTCTAATTCTACATCTTTGCACATTTCATTATAATCTTTTGCTTTATATTCTCAAGCTGCCTTTTGTAATTTTTTGTTCGGTTTTTTTTTGGGGGGGGGGGCATCACTGCCCTTTGGTGGTTTTGGAAGCTACCCAATCTTGCTCCTGGACTGCGGCTGCTGGATTTGAACCGCCAAGCCAATGGGCTGCAGTCGTGCACTCAACCACAATGACACCAGGGCTCAGCCCAACGTTCAGATTTTTTACTTCATCATTTCTTTAAGACCAGGGTTCAGTCTCTTCTGATACCCATGCTGGTCCTTTCTTTCCTGTCTCTTTTTTTTTTCTGTTTGTTTGAGGGTTTTTTTGGGGGGTGGGGGCATCACTGCTCTCTCGTGGTGGGAGTATGAGGCCCAGTCTTTGCTCCCATGGAGCTGTTGCTGGAATTGAACCTCCATCCCTGCGGGCCGCAGTCCCGCGCACAACCACTACGCCACCAGGGCTCAGCCCTTTTCCTGTCTCTTTAACAACCTTTGATTTCTTCTTCTATGATATTTTTAATGTCATCCCATAGCTCACCAACTCTTCTCTCATTGATGCTCAATGCATCAAATTTGTTCTTTAAATGTTCTCATAATTCAGGTGAGATAGATTCAAGGTCATATTTTGGTTCTTTGGGTTCTTGTGGGCTTGTTTGCATTTCTTCTGAATTTGCATATGAATAATTGAATTGTTTCCTGCAAACCAGCAATGAACAACTGGAATTTAAAGTTTAAAAAATATATCATTTGCAATACCACAGAAGAAAAAGACAAGATCAACTTTGAAATATATCCAGGAAAATGCATAGAATGCATATGTTTAAAAGTACCTTTGGTGAGAGAAAAAAATAAACCTTATATTATAGGCTATTGGATCCAGGGATAAAATGCATTCTTTATTTAAGTAAAGTATGATGAACTTTTCCCGAGATAAGACTCCAGATTTCTAAATGCCAAAATTAGTAGTAGCCTACCAGACTGCCAGAAGCCCCATCCCAGTCTGCTCTGCACCTTCTATTAGATTAAAGGAATTAGGGTGAGGCATACTTGAAATGTACTAACTCACTTAGGAAAACTCAGGAAAGGATAAATAGGTAAACAAGGCAATTTTTTCCTAAAAAGACTTTATACTATTAATGGTTTAAAAAAGTGGGGTGGGGATTATATGTAGATCACTGTGATAGGTTCCTCGCTTCTCCCCCACCTTCCCCTTAGCCTCCTGGTATTGCTGCTCTAATTATTAGTCTGGTGGGGGGTGGCTGTCTGTCCTGGATTCCCCATGTTTCCATCTCTTATCTGTATCAGTGTATATTCTCTGGTCTAGCTGGATATATAAGATAGAACTGGGCTTGCTCTCCCCAACTATTATGATCCCAATTCTACCTTACAAATCCAGCTGGACTGGAAGAAGTACACTGGTAGAGATAGGAACTGGAAATATGGGGAACCCAGGACAGATGAACCCCTTGGGGCCAGTAGTGAGAGTGGAGTTACCGGATGGGTGGAAGGAATGCGGGGTAGAGAGAGGGAACCAACTACAAGGATCTACACATAACTTCCTGTCTACACAGAGGAGTGGGCAAGGGCAGTGTAAGAAATTCATAAAATATTGAGAGTTGGTGAGGGAGGGGGAAGCAAGGACAAAGGGGAAAGGATGAGAAGCTGATATCAAAGACTCAAGTGGAAAAGTGGTTATTTGGAGAATGATGATGACAGCAGGCATGTGAAGGTGCTTGGCACAGTGTATTTATTTATGTATTTGAAAAGTTTTGTACGAGTACCCAATAAAATGATTTTTTAAGATAGCGCCTAAAGCAATTGTTCAAAACAAAGTTTTTTTTTTGTTCTGTGAAGTCCTTGTATATGGACAAAGAGACAGGGACGGTTGCTCCTTTGGGAAGCATCTCCCTAAACCTACAGCTGTCCTGGTCCATGGTAAACCATTAACTCTTATTTACATAAATGGAAAAAGGAGGAGAAAAGGAGCAAGAAAGCATCCCTGAAGTGTAGTGTTCATCCATTTCTGTACATAAATCTTCATGCCATTGCCCCAGTAAGGTTCACGAGGCGCCATCATATTCATAGTCAAAGTGAATATTTCAGTATCTATCCTGAAGTACAATGTGATTGGATACAATGCGGTAGGATAATATGCTTACAGCTACAAGAAAAACTAATTAAATTAAATATTATTCATGTTTACAAACCAACCACTAATGCCAAAGATGAAAAACCTAAAGAATTTCATTTATTTCTGCAGTCTAAGATTGATCAAAATTGCAGTCAAGATACATCTATACTTACTGGTGATTTCTATGTGAAATTTGAAAACAAAGAGGAAGGGCTGATGGTTGGAAAATGTAACTTGGGTGGTAGAACTCATGCTTGAGATTGCATCAGAAAATTTTTTCAGGCAAATGATCTATCCATTGCCTATTCAAGAGCCATTTTCAACAATATAAATGGCTCCTATACTCATGGATCTTGCATGATAAAAGATACAGGAAACAGATGATAGAGAAATCCATAACCATCCATCAGAACAAAGTTAGGAGCAAGTGTGGGAAAGGCCATCAGTTGCTCCTGTGCAAGTTCAAATTGAAGTTGAAAAAAAATTAAAAGAAGTCCATGAAAGCCAACGTACAGCCTTGAGGATAAAGACCCTGGATTTAGAGATCAACTCAAGAATAAATCTGTTGCATTCAACATTAATAATGAATGATCAGACACGTTGTGAGGCGGTCTCAAGAATAGTGTACATAAATGTCTTGGAAATGTTAATGGCAACATATGTACAAGCGTGTTTAATGCAATTGAACGACAATTGTCATAAGATTTGTAAGAGCCCCCAATAAAATGAATGACAGTGATAATTTTTTAAAAGAATACAGACATGGTTCTGCCTTGTGAAAAATTTTCAGTTAAGTCCATATGTGTGGACCTAGGATTGCAAATAATAAAATCTAAATCCCAAAGAAGGAATGATAACCATTTGAATTATGAACTTCCACTTCACGGATGGCTCTGGATGGCGATAGCAACTTGAGATCCCCTTCCAGGGTGATCACGCAGATAAGCCTCATCTGCTCCCCTTTGACCAGGGATGTACATAGCCTTGGTATCAGACAGAGAACATTATAAAGGTGATTATGACAAACATATTAGGAGTATTAGATGTATTAGGTCACCTTAGTATTTAATCTCTCTCTGATCTATGTTAAAGTGTCTCTGTTTTTAATATTTCTCCTTTTCATTGTCACTGTTTTTGTTTGTTTGTTGTTTTTGTTTTGTATGATTTTCTGTTTATGAAACCCAAGATAGGTAACTCTATATAGACAGTACCTGGGGACATGGCAGGGGAAAGGGGGCGAAGGCACTAACAGCAATGAGTACACGAAAGAAGAAAATGTTTCAAAACTCACTCTGGTGATACCTAAAAAGCTTTTCATAATATGATTGAATTATTAAGTTGCATAATATGTGAATTACAGGACAATAATACTATTTTTTAAAATAGCATCCATGAAGAAGGAAGATTTGACCCATCATTTGATTTCTTGGCTGTGGCTAGGTAGTGTGGATGGTTCATGAGTTCTCCTCTAATCCGGACGCTCCATTTTTCATTTTTCTTATTATAGCTCAAGTGTTTTTGTTTGTTTGGTTGGTTGGTTGGTTGGCTGTTTTCAAATTGAATAGATAAGAATCAACAACCCTGATGTACATCTGTCCTGATTCTAAACTATTAGGTATCCCTTTGTTCAGTTCTAATCACTGCCTCTTGGTCTATACACAAGTTCCACATCAGCACAATCAAGCCCTCTGAAACTCCCATCCTTCTCAAGGTTAGTCATCACTTCTATGATGCACACAGTCAAATGTTTTACATGGCCAATAAATCGGCAGCAAGTATCCTTCTAGCATTCTCTGTGTTCAGCCAAGATCCATCTGAGATCACCAATGATTCCCTTCTTCCACATCCTCTTCTGAATCTGACTTGAATTTCTAGTTGCTTTCTGCAGCTGTTTTTCTTTTATCTTCAACAAAAATGTGTGATGGTCTTAATAATAGAATTTGATTATTTCAGCAGTCTGTTGTGTCATCTTTCTGTAGAATAAGGACAACTGTGGTTCTCTTCAAGTGGATTGGCCAAGAAACTGACTTCTCAAAATCTTGGAGGCTCATGAAAAAAAAAGGAATTCAAAGATAATGTAATTTCCCACAAACTTCGAAAAACCTGCTTATATATCTGACAATGTTTCATTGATGGTCTTGAAGATTTCATTGAGTATTTTATTTATTTTCAGAAATAGATTTAAAGATCCTTCTTCTTGATCTGTTACCATGTAGAAACTCCACTGAACCCTGTACATCTCAGATGATCCTCAGGGAAATTAAGTAAACATGGATGGCATAGCTTCCAGTGTCTCGGCAACACAAATGCTACCAACAACCTGACCAACTATCAGACAAGTAGTGAAAAAAGTTTTAAAATAAATAAGAGTCTAAACCAGAAGAACTGGGTAGAACTGGTGGTACACTCTTGGAAACTCTTAGCAATGACATCAGAAGTAGCTGACAGTAATCTTGAACAGAGGATCTAAACATTATGTAATACTTGTGAGAATTAGCCAATTTTAGAGAATGTGAGTTACTAACATAAATGTCATTTTATTTTCTTAAAGGCTAGTGGCATACCAGGGTAACCAATCTACCTAAGTCTCAGTTTTTGTAAGGCAAATTCTTGCCAGAAGGATAAACCAGGACTTATCCTGCAGTGTTAAGATTCATGGGCATGGAAGAAAGTGAATGGTTAGCAATGCTTACTGAGAAGGGTGAAGGGCCCAACTACTTGGGGTCAGAAAGTCTAAGATTGCTTCTGATTTGCTGCTAATTTCAGTTTGGTGTTCCAATTGTATTCACCTTAAAGGTAGGCTTGCATCCTATTAAAAATTAAGCCTATCATAAAAAAGGGTCCAGGTGGTACACGATGTTAAATATTGATCTGCTAACCCAAAGATCAGAAGTGTGAGCCCAGTAGCTGTGCCGTGGGAATAAGATGAGTCAGTAGGCAGAGAGTTGGAGGAAAGGCTGTGTCAAGGGTCAGAAGAGAAGGTGGTCCCGACTTCTAGTTGCCTGGCTTTAAATATACATTGCTACGCCCGTGGGTGAATGGAGAGACTGAGCCTAAATAAATGTCCTTTGTCACTCTGCCCCCTCAAAAAATATGACTCATAGCCTCAGAAGCTCTATAGGGCAATCCTACTCTGCCCTTTTGTTAGAAACAAGTCAAAAGCAGTAGGTTGAGAAGGACCTCGTTATTTCTAATTTCATGTCTAATGTGTCCTCTTGTAAATTTCTGATTTTATGGGATTACAACTGTCTTTCACGACTTCACATCATGAGGGAGAAGATAACATATACAAAAGAGGGAGTTCAGGGAAAAAAATAATGAAGGCAGGGGAGAATACTGAAAGATTTGCAGGAGTCACAAACAAAGGAAACAAATATTATTATATATACAATTCTGCAGTAATAGTGATCTGAGAGTTGATACATTAATAAACACACAGGCTAAGTGGGTATGGAAGTATACTCACAAATATATATAAATTTAACAGAATATTTATATACATGTATTTACCTTTGTATACATGTATTTACTGTATAGATATCTACTATATATACATATACTATACAGTATGTGTATAATATTCTGTATATACATATATATAGTAGTGGAGCAGTCAAGAGACAAATTATGAAAACTTCCCAGACATGACCAATATCTTGAAGGAAAGCGTTGTTGGGTCTTGGGTATCAGGACCACAGACTCAGAGGACACCAAGTTCAACTAGGAATATAGGACACTTATATTCCACAAAGATAATGTTCTGCATCCTCCTTTAGTCAATAACCACTGGGGTCTTAAAACTCATGAGTGGCCACTCCAGGCACAACTCTAGGTCTCCCCCTGTCCAGAAGAAAGAAGAATAAAAAAGTATCAAAGATACATGGAAACAATGAGTTTAAAGGGCTAATGACCATATAAACACTAAACTCCACAACCTTGAGACCAGAAGAACTATGAGATGTTTTTCTTCCATACACCCTGAAGGAATTCACATTAGAAGGTTCTAGATAGAGTGGGAGAGAAATATGGAACAAATCCCAAAAATCATTAATAAATGACCAAGTGTACTGATCAGATAGAATATAATAGCGCTCTCAAGACTGGTCCTCAGACACACTTCAGGCCCAAAACTGACCTCAACTCCAAGGCTCAATTTTCCACCAAACAATAGACAGGTCTATAGGGGAAGCAATCAACTGATAGCAAAAGGCAACATTTGCTCAAGGTCAAAGTTCCAAAGGGTTAGGAAAGGCAGACTGCAATCAGAAACCGAGAGAGCAAAGAAGATAAATGATGTTACATGTGGGAAGAACAATCAGTGATATGAAACAAAATGTTTGTGAATTGCTCGATGAAACATTAGACTTAAAAAATAAGATTATCTGTCCCTCAAAAGACTTGGGGCCCTATGGGTGAGGCTTGGGGCTACTAACAGGTTTGGGGTTCGATCCA